>CAUYRH010141989.1:0-84216 GCA_963574655.1 Perodicticus potto | reverse complement strand
CTGTCACCCTGGATAGAGTGCCGTGGCATCACAGCTCACAGCAACCTCCAATTCCTGGGCTCAAGCGAGTCTCCTGCCTCCGCCTCCCAAGTAGCTGGGACTACAGGCACCCGCCACAACGCCTGGCCATTTTTTGGTTGCAACAGTCATTGTTGTTTGGCGGGCCTGGGCTGGATTCGAACCTGCCAGCTCAGGTGTATGTGGCTGGCACCTTAGCCGGTTGAGCCACAGGTGCCGAGCCCTCACCTCCTTTTCCAACCCCCTTACTCTCCTGGATTTCCTACCACCTATGAAACCCCCACAATGACCCGCGACCTCAGTCAAGGCTTGTATATTGAGGGGAAGGGAGACACTGGTGAGGCAGGGTTGGACAAAGTCATGAGGACTCCACCGAATAACTGGTTCCTAATCGGACTCCCATTCAGGACTTTTTCCTCTGAATGAACAGCCACATAGCCAAATGCTTGTTATCTACTATAATGATCTTGAAACAGAGTGTGCATGCTCCTGGGAGCACACAGATCCTCCCAAAAGAATGACACTTGTCTAGTGTAGGGGACTCAGTTTCTAGACCGTCACCTTCCAGATTCTCCCGCCGCGCTGTCAGGGAAATGATAACTTCTCTGCCCTGCAGGTCTTGGGTTCCTATCTCCCTTTCACAAGCTCTTCCCTCCCAGTGGACAACACAAAAGCAAACCAGCCCTGTCCCCATTCTGTGCCAGGTCACAATACCTCTCTTGGGCAAAAGAAGGGAACTAGCTAAGAGATTGATGTTGGCTTTAAGCAAATAAATATCTTCAGTGGTTAGAATTACTTTGGTGACTATTAACAAATCTCTAGCAATTCAGGTAAATTCTAATTTTTGCTTTGCAACCCACCTGCAGAAAGAGAAAATGAAGTAGCTAATAGATTAGTTCAAAGAATTGGAGGATATTTTTGTACCTCAACAATTTTTTTTTGAGACAGAGCCTCAAGCTGTAACCCTGGATAGAGTGCTGTGGCATCACAGCTCACAGCAACCTCAAACGCCTGGGCTTAGGCGATTCTCTTGCCTCAGCCTCCCAAGTAGCTGGGACTACAGGCGCCCGCCACAACACCCGGCTATTTTTTGTTTGTAGTTGTCATTGTTGTTTGGCGGGCCCAGGCTGGATTTGAACCCGCCAGCTCTGGTGTACATGGTTGGCACCTTAGCTGCTTGAGCTATAGGTGTCAAGCCTGTACTTCAGCAATTTTACTTGTGCTTACTTAAGAAAGTGAGAAAGCAGGAAAAAAAAAAAAAAGAAAGAAAGAGAGGAGAGAGGGAGAGAAGAAAGGAAGAAAGGAATAAAGGGAGGGTAGGGTGGAAAGAAATCGTCCCTAAACCCTGACTTATCTCAGACATACGTGCATGTATGTTTATCCACAGACACATGAACTAACAGGGGAAAAAACTCTGCCTATATTATTAAGAGATTATATTCTAATAACATTTTACTTTTTATGTGTAATATTTACCATGGTTTGTAATATGTTTATATTATTTATATCCAAGTATGTACTACTAATAATTATAATGATCACTTAATCCAGAAAATATTTTTTAAAACTAGAATGTTATAGTCACATAAAATGAGAAATGAAGCTTAAATTTCATTTTATATACCTACTTTGTTGCAGAGAATTATGGCATGGTAACCAATAAAATGCTTCCAAGCATACAGATATTACATTAGGGTAATATTCTGAGAAGGAAGTAGAATGAAAATAGAAGTTTATGGAGAAAAGGGGTAATCAATCACTCTGTACAGATGAGTAACATAAATGTGTATGCCTTTGTCTCCAAAAAAAAAAAAAATGTTTATGGAGAGGAAGAAATGTTGCAAAGTATGGGCAAAAGAAAAGTTTATTCTTGTATTTGTAAAATATATGATGATGGATAGAAAATTGCTATAGTATTTAAAAGATGCATATAAAATGTGATGTACTTGTTCAATCGTAAAGAACAATTATACATAATATCTGAAATTACATACTATATAACCATTAAAATGCTTGATGCAAATTTTAAAAATGTACAAAGAACACATCATGTTTCGAAGTGTTTTTTTTTTTTAGGCGGTACACAAGCAAAAAGTGAAGACCCTTGGTTCATGCAGACCCAAAAGCTTGCCTTCCCTCTCCACCGTGGTTTCTATCAATTCCTCTGGTTGGTTTAAAAAAATTCAAAAGATATGCGAGAAGGCAAAGGCTTTGTTGACACATCAAAGAATGTTTTTGAAACGCTAAATGTGAAATATGAATCTAGATTTCCCAGAGGTATATCCACATTTGCCAGGAGCCCCATAGGGTATACACAAGCCCTGATTAAATGCAAAACATCTGTGGGAGATACTGATTATTTATCAACATGAGGAGAGACCAAGGAAGTTGCAGTAACTTGCCCCAAGGCATCTTCCTAGCAATAGATATTCAAAACATGCACAGGCTCTAGGGGAGGAGGCAAGTTAAATATTCTTCTCTTAAAGCTCCTAGTTCAGACCACTACCCTTCCAAATTCAAAAGGTGTTACTGGGTTTTTTGTGTGTGCTATTTCTTATCAGATTCTGAGAAGAACCCTAACATGGCCCTCACACACTTTGAACTTAGGGAATTCTGTAAGTAACTCAAGCTGAAAAATTGGGAAAGGAAATCCCAAACTTTCTGTTATTAAAGCTTGAGGATCTGTTTGAAGATTGAGTGTAGTGTTGGTTATGTAATCTCCCAAGGAACATTTCCAATCAATATAATTTTACAAAATGCATCTTGATTACAATCTGCAGGTTTGATTGGACAAGGTTTCCTTCAACAGGACTGCATGGCATTTTAGAACCATTTTCAGTAATCTGGAAGAAGAATACTCAAAATTAGTCCTTCAGACACAGGAGTAATTTAAAGGAAGAAGTAAGGGAACAAAACAATAACAGCGGGCTCTCTTTTGGTAAACACAACATTTTTTAGTTAGATGGCTACATAGTAAAGAGATGGTCAGCTTGTTCCAGTATTTTTAGCCAAGTATTGGTATTTATCGTATAATGTTAATCCAATGGTTAATACCAATCACTCACCTTTTAATTTGGAATTATGGTCACAGCTGTGGGCGCAAACACATCAGTAATTAAGAGTCAGCAGGGCTCAGGAACAATTAGGTGAAAATGTTGCTGAAGTGCAATATATGAAGTCATCCCTCTAATTAGAGATGCCCCCGTTGTGAACGATCAGTCTCATGAATGGGCGCCTGGGGCGGGGTGGGGAGATGAGAGGCGGGATGAGGAAGGTGCCCATTCAGCCTTCGCACCAATCAGAACAGCCTGCTGCCTGACCTACAGCCATACGGTCTCTTAAGGTGAAAATCTCTCTCTTTTCTCTGTACCTTTCCTAAGATCAGGCAGCTTTCGTGTGTGTGTGTGTGTGTGTGTGTGTGTGTGTGTGTGTGTGTGGTGTCTATCTGGTGTTTCCAGTTGGAATTTATATAATGTATTTTTCTATGGCAACATCTCATAAATTACAGCTATAATTAAATTGCATTTTAATAAGTTCAGAACTCTGAGGTTGTTGTTACTCTAGCTAGAAGAACTTTGCTTAGATCTGAAGGCACAAGCACACTCCTTTCAAACGTACAGTTAAAGCTGTTTTCTTTTAAGTATTGGCTATTTATGATTCAAGCTTTCTAAAACACACACTTGTGAGTCCTTTAAAAAAGCATCATTTTGTTGGTTATGCAGCGGTCACGGTAACTTTTATAAGAAGGCACAGTACTAGATGGTCTCAGTATGTCTGTCTGCAGGTGAGTACACAACTGTGCTTGAGTTCTCTGAGGTGCTCTGAACTTCTTCCTGCCTTCAGGCTGTCAGCCATCACGTCTTAATTTTGTCTGCATGCCTCTTTTTATCATCCTTTCACACTCTTCAAATCCAATAGCTAGACTTCTCCAGTTATATTTAATATAAGAATACATGGGCTGTGGCTCCATCTAACTTTTCCTCTGACTAAGAAGGTCATGCTCTAATGCAGGCACTTTACAACATGTATTTTGGCTGTTCAGCGGCATTTTCTCATTTCCTGGAATTTTGGATAAGAGACTCATCAAGTTACTCCAAACAGGAAAGGTGCTGCTTTTCAATATTTCAACAGAATTGTGAGTTAACCAGGCTTGCAATGGCTGGGTTGGGGACTGAACTACCATTTATAAAATCATAAACATAAAAAAAAGTGTATTTAAAATTCTAAATAACTGGCTCACCATCTTCTAGAATAAGCCCATTCTTATGCTTCGGAGCTTCCTTCACTCACACAGGTTTTATTTCTCTGCTGTTGCCTGGCAACAGAGAAGTGGCAGGAGAAGTCAGAGGTTAAGAAACAGACCAAAGTCATTATGGAAAGCAGGCTCTTATCAGCATTTTCCATCTAACATCATAATCTTTGAAATAAAATAGTTTTCATTGTATTAAATGTCCTTTTTTTTTTTTAAATCAAATGCCAAGTTTTTAGAGATTTGTTTTCTTGGAATGTAAATCAACTCCACAAAGAGAACAACAATTATGTGCATTGCTTTGAAATTTTGAAATGAACTTTGCTTGTGCGCTCGCATACTTCGAAGGTTAAAGTGAAAAAAATTATCATTCTGAAGTCACATACTGTGCAAAAAGTAGTGGTGAACACATCCGAAAGCATTCCAAGAGGTATCAGAGACAAACATTGGCTCCAAATATCCTCACTTTGAGCCACTGGCTAGTATTAAATTAAATTTCATGTTCAAATACATCAGCCTGCTTAATGGAAAATTATTCTTTAGAGAAAGATATGCAAAATGTTCTACAGGCTTGCTTCTCTCTGTTTCTGAATGGGAAAGAATATGATCAAAATTTAAGGACTATCTCTGGACTTTACTTTTTCAGCTGCCTTTGCACCAAATGCTAAGCTCCTGAGTTTCTGTTGCTCATGGGCAGTTAATTACATTTTAGCATGATATGTTTTATGTTTTCTACAGTGGGGATAACACAATAGGCTTTCCTGGCATTTCATTTCTTGGTGATGGGGTAGTTCTATGAATCCTAGCCCAGACTTTTACAAATTACTGCTATAAAGGTAAAGCAGCCTGAGTTAGAATCATATTCCACATTGGTTTGAAGTGGATCCAGAATAATTTTTGAAGAAAGACTTTTGTCCCCGCTGATTGGTCCTCCTTCATTTCATCTTCAAGTAAAGCCACAGAGGCTATCCATTCAAGGGATGTGTCCTTACATCTGAGAAATATATGTCTCCTTTTCCTCCATACCTAGATACTTCAGCAACCCTGCACTCCAAGTTTGAGTCAGAGATTGTAAAGCAAGACCCTGTGTTGGATAATGCTTATCCAAAGCCAGTTGGGAGAAATGTGTTCATGAATATAATGCCTCTTCCTCTCAAAATCTCCTGCATTTTACTTCTAGATAGACCTGTGTACTTGAAGTCATTGGCCCTTTCTGAACTGCTAGTTGTCAACGTGGTTTGTGCACCATGTAAATGAGCTTATATGGATGATGTCATCATCATGAGTCACAGGAGTCTTCCCACTCTCCATGTGTAAAAGGATGCTGTTTAAGTTGTGGCCCATTCTATTACCCTTTAATGCCCTCCACAAAAGAAAACCCTCCTAGGTTTTAGTATTAGGGAAATTAACACTTACAGGTATTTCACATTCATGCTTTCCTCTTTACTTTTACTTTGAGGAACCCAAGAACCAAATTTGCAGACTATCTCTATCAGTTGTAAGACACATTAAAGTATGCATTTATCTGTGGCTCAAAGGAGTAGGGCGCCAGCCCCATATGTCAGAGGTGGCGGGTTCAAACCCAGCCCCGGCCAAAAACTGAAAAAAAAAAAAAAGTATGCATTTATCATACTCATTTGGTCTTGTCTTTATTTTTTTCTTCCCATAGTTATTCCATATTCTACAGGGTATCCCAAAAGTTGCCCATAAAGTCACCATGCATAGTAAAAATGGGAAATTGTGGCTACAGGTACCTTTATTTACAAAATATTCATTATAAAATTTTACAAAGAGGTAGGCAACACATAGAGAATATTTTATAAATATTTTGTGAAATGAAGGAGGATACCCCATGCCATCTCCCCATTTCCCGCTGCTGTGAGAATCCTGGTATCCAGAGAGATGGTGGAAATTAATAGTAACAGGAGCCCAAAGGCCAGAGGTGGTGGGTTCAAACTCAGCCCCAGCCAAAAACCGTAAAAAAAAAAAAAAAAAGAGTAACAGGAGTAGGTGGCGGGCAGGAGGGCCCAGAAGAGGGAAAGAAAAGAAATCTCATTGTTTGGCTGCTAGGAAAAATATAAGTTTCTGTGGCCCCAGGGTCACTTCCAAGGAAAGTCAAGAAAATGCAATTAAGAAACTTCTTGCATTAAACCCACAGTGACATTTAAAATTCTGACACATTCAATTTATATAACATAAGAATGTCCTCTCCACAATACATATTTATGAAGTTTTGTTCGTATTACTGCAATACTATTGCATCACCGTTTGGCCCGCACACATATGCAATTCAAAAAATTATCCCAAACCTGTTACTATAATTTCTATCCGCACAAGTGAGAGAAAAGCTTCATTGAAATAAACAGAATTCCTCAGAAATTTAGAAACATTGCTTTGGCTAAGTAAAATAGTGATATTGCCAATCAAAAGCAATCATGTATCTCCAATAAACGGGGCTCACATGATTAATCTAGTAACTATAGGGAAGAAATATAACTATAAATATGGACTCTCAGAAGCCACAATGGCAAGAGATAAGGTACAGATACTCCTAGGTAGCTGAAATTTGCCCATATGATGTAAATCAGCAGTGGGGAAGAGACTTTGTGCTATAATTTGGAGAAGGCCGTGCACGCACATTGTTTCACTGGTTTGGTTCAAAGACTACCAGGCTCCTTAGTACTTCACATTATGGTGGAGACACCTGTTTCCTACGTTTCTCTTCTACATCAATATATATCACGACCCTCACTCATCCCATCAGGAAAACAAACCTATATGGAATTCTTATGAGAAATATTATCATTATTATTCACATTTTGCTTTCAAACAAATAAGGAAAAATTAGCTATCTATGTTTTTAACCAATTAAGACTAGTTTAGAGAACTCAGGTGAAGAATTACCTAACTTCAATGAGCAGGGGTGAGTACAATACACAGATAATTCAGGTCCTTTGAAAAAAATTGCCTCATATATATGTTCTAACGATACTAATAGTATTTTCATGTTACAATTATCCTTGTTAACAGTGTGCCCTGCCAAGCTCACACATAAGTGAAAAATCCCTCTTAATAC
This sequence comes from Perodicticus potto, assembly GCA_963574655.1. NCBI lineage: Eukaryota > Metazoa > Chordata > Mammalia > Primates > Lorisidae > Perodicticus > Perodicticus potto. The sequence goes on along the minus strand of CAUYRH010141989.1, from coordinate 76,873 downwards.
TCATTCTCTAATGATGTGATTTTCTCTAATTCTTTAATTAAAGATGTACCAGGGACACAAACTTCATAACAGAATCAGTTTTCAAAAAATGTAATCTCCCAAAATCAAGATCTTGAATGTATTTCATTTGTAGTTATAGATGCACGCAAATATGTAAGTGTGTAGGTATATATAGATTTCTTTCCCCCTAATTTGACTCCCTCTCCCTTCTCAGAATCAATATATCCAGAACTTAGAATTTTTCTCCTTTTTATCCTAAACAATGTGTTTTATTCTGAACACCTGATTGCCTTCTCAGAGTCTGGAATTTTGATACATAATGGGGAGAGACTGCCTACAGGATCAGCTCCCAGTAAAATCCCGGGGCCCTGAGTCTCTCATGAGCTTCCTAACATGTCATACATGTTGTCCGGATCTGTTGATGGAGGATTAAGCACTTCCTGTATCACCACACTGAGAAGGGACCTGGGAAGCTTGTGTCTAGTGTCCCCAAGGCTTTGCCTATGAACCTTTCCCCATCACTTCTTTCATTTTTCTCTTGGCTGTGATTACTACTGTATGCCGAGTGTTACAAGTTGTCCAAGAAAGTCACTGAATCTGGGACCCCCACAACCCAGCTCTAACTTGGGAGGCCCCTCAAAACTGCCATACCATTACTTCTGCAAGCATTGCTACTATGTACCAGTGCAGCCCACTGCCAGGAGCCAGGGCCTTTCCACTGTGTCAGTTACATCACCATTGGTGTGGTAGAGAATAGCAGCTCCTGGGAACTGGGGGTAGGGGGCATGTTCTCAGTCAAGAGAACTCGTTTCTGTTCTTAGTTCCCTGTTTGTTCTGCCGTTTGATGTTTAATTCTGAGTAATTCACAACCTTTTTTGGTCTTAATAGCCTTATATACAGAGGGTGCCAAAAAAATGTATACCCATTTGAAAAAAGGAAAACGACCATTAAAATTGTAATAATATATACTGACTACCTTTGTTATCTTGTATATTGTATCTTGTATCTCTTATAGTTGCAGAAGTCAAATGTGACTTGAGTATTACAATTTTAATACAGTTTTTTTTTTTTTACTTAAAATGTGTATACATTTTTTGGCACCCTCTGTGTAAGGTGCAAATAAACCAATAAACCTACAGGTATGGAGAACACCCAAGGGCTGCCCGCCACAGTGGCTCATGCCTATAATCCTAGCACTCTGGGAGGCTGAAGTGGGTGGATCCTTTGAGCTCAGGACTTTGAGACCAGCCTGAGCAAGAGCAAGACATTGTCTCTCCTAAAAATAGAAAAATTAGCCTGGAATTGTGGCGGGCACCTGTAGTTCCAACTACTCGGGAGGCTGAGGCAAGAGGATCCTTTCATCCCAGGAGTTTGAGGTTGCTGTGAACCGTGATGCCACAGCACTCTACTCAGAGTGACAGAATGAGACTCTATCTCTTAAAAAAAGAAATCCAGGTGTGGATTTTGATTTTTGGTAAATCCTCACCGATTTGCTACTAAAAGGTATATTCCATGGAAATTGATTAGTAAAGCAAAACAGCTCTGTTTAAAGAGGCCCATGTTCTCTATAATGTCCATTATAGAAGTAATTCTTAGAAAGTTCTGCAAGAATGTCTGGATTTATTAAAAATATGAGAAATATTTCAGTACTAGACATTTAAAGGGAAATATAATAAGCACCAAAAATAGGAGTAATACTAAAATATCATACTGTAAGTTACTTCTCCCAGATAATAGTATTGTCCTTGAAAGTTACGGTCAGAAAACAAAACAAAACACACAATTAAAAGATACCACAACTCAGTCACCAGCAGAAGGAAAGGGGATAGGTTCCTCTTCAGGCACTGACCCAGGTCCCTCAGGGCAAGGCAGGTGACACAGACAGGAAAGGGTCTCTTCTGAAACATTAAGAACCCCTTTTGTTAAATACATATCAAGATCGGAAGGTCTCAAGAACAGATGAGCCTGCTGAAATGCCTCTCTGAGTTGGCTACTGCTTCTGCGTACAAACCTTGCTATTACCAACTGCTGTTGAAATGTATTTTCCGAGGATCAAGAAAAGACAGACAAATCCACTGAGGGATCCCAACACAAGACTCGTCAGCCCAAGATAAGTCCCTTACGGGCAGCCCTATCCTTGGAGGTTTAAGTAACATCCACATTCCAGTGAAGTTGGGTTCCCAGTTGTTTTTACAATTACATATGAATAAACTTAAATTATATTTCACTATTCTGCTGTGTAATTCTTGGAAGAAAGGGAAAGGAATTACAACTTGTGAATCACAAAGTCTGAGCATAAGTACATGGCAATCTTGTCTTTGGAGAGCATTCAAACTTTTCTTTTAACCACTTCCTAAATTGAAGCTGCCATCTCGACTAAAAGCTGTTTCCAAACTCTTCAACCATGTGTCCTCAGAGCAAAGACTGTCTGACGGATCCGTCAGCCTGGTGTGTGCTAAGAAGGACAAAGGTGAGATGACACTGTCGCTAAACTACATCTGTTTTCATTTCCAGATTTTTCTACTAAAAACTGAAATGCAAACCTTTCAAATCAGAGAAAGAGCAGGGAACAATCAGCATAGCAAGACATTCTAGGAGGCATCATGCACAAAGGAATGATTTCCAGATTTCCCTGGCTGAATTTACACACAGATTTGCTTAAATATTTACCAAGCCCAGACTTATAACCACTGACAGTGGTTACCTCTCACAAGTAGACATTAATGTTAGCAATGCAAACAGTTACCTCCAAATCCTAAGAGGGACTTTGAGCACAGGTAGAGGCAGATGAAAGAGGGCATGCCGCAGTGCAGCAATCTCAAAGTGACTGTGGCAGCCGCTCTCGGCTCCTGCTGCTCCGGGGATATTCTCAGTGGAACACAGAGAAATCCAGGGTAGTAAAAGCAACGGCTTTGCTATCACATCCACACTCACTCCTTGAATTCAGCACTCAAAAAACCAGGCCAGGAATGGAAGCAGCAACTGCACAGCCTCTCGTGCTGTCCTTCAGATTGCTCCTCTGACATTTATCCTGGTTGCCAGGGCGGCTTCTCTGCATGACAGTGCAGCATGCTCCAAAGTGCTGTGGAAGTGGAGCCCAGCAGCAGAAAAACAGGACGCCTGAGGGGTTACGGGCCACCTAAGACGACCGGCTTCCAGGCACCATCAGGCAATCTTTTGCTCAGTATCAAATGTTCAGTGTAATCATGGATACTAAATCCTTTAGTATACCTCATTCTCATGTTAACACACATGTCAAACATCCACAGACAGGGCTATTGAGATAACAGAATAATTATACTGAGTTTTCCCCTTATTTTGCCAAGAATGCCATTGAATCTCTTCCCTTCTCCTTTCTTTCCTCATATTTCCTCCATGGGAGTCTGAGCTCATTTAAGGTGCTTTATTCCTAAGTTACAACAATGCTAGTAGGAATACTTGACCTCTCTAAAAAGCAGAGCTAACACGGCAAATCCCAACAGTGCCAGTGCATGGCCAGGAGCCTGCTGAGGGGGCAGGGCCCAGCAGGAAGCAAGAAGTAAGGTTTGCTGGTTGTCGGTAATGCTGTATTTTACAAGACTGTATGTAAATATTGATTTAATCCTGAATCAACCCTGTGATGTGTGGATTATCATCCCTCTTTGTATGGAGACAGAAATGATTTCAAAATTATCAAGTAACCAGTCCCACATCTCCTAAAAACCAATGAGAAAATCACAAACAACCCAACAGAAAAATGATCAAGAGAGTTTCGTAGACATGTGATGGCGGTGAAAGCACAAATTGCCCATAAGCACAAGGGGAGGTGGCCAGCATCCTTAGTGGTCAGAGAACTGGAAATTAAAACCCCAGTGAAAGGTCGTGTCATGGAGCATAAATTAGAGTCCCCATTTTACACCCATTCAATTAGCAAAAAGGAAAAAGCCTAAAAATTCCACATATTAGAAGAAATGTGGGTACCCATATTACAATGAGAGTACAGTGGGCAGCTACTCTCTATACCAGCTTGGTATCATCTCTTAAGACTGAACATTCATATGCCCTCTAACCAGCAATTCTACTTCTGCCCAAGGGAAACTTGCACACGTGCGTAAGGAGTTACAGTTATGTTCAACCACACCCAAATAGCTCTCTCCACAACAGCAAAACCCCCAAACTCCCAGTGCCCATCAACAAGAGAGTGTATAAATAAACTACTGTGTAATTTACACAATGATATGTTAAAGAATGGAACAAAACAAATGCACTACAGCTTATCACAACTGTAGAGGAAACTTCACAATAAAACACTGGTCTCCAAGAATTATATGCCAACCAGGACGTTCTTCCTAAAAGGGATAAAACAGTTATAATTTAAAATTTCCTTTTCAGAATCTTTACGAATGGTTTTGCTATCACATCCAGACTCATATTACATAAAGCACTGCATACCTCACTGCTGAACATCGCTACGGTCACCTTCAAAGTACTCCTAATGCACCAGTGCCAGCACCTAGGCCATGCTTCAAAGCGATTTTGGAACTCTTTTTCTGGAATGGCCATCAGACCTGTCATTGTACGGCCACACACCCAACAACAATAATGAACACCCCTCAGTAAGACACTGATATACCAAGGTTATGAAACTTACCTAGTTGTTTGTACGGTGCTCCCAACATAGTGGCAAGTTCACTAACTTAATTGTCGGACCTTGTAAGAAGACAGCTCTTATGGCTTCCCTATGCACACAAATGCACATATATGTATAGACACGGTCAAGCACACGCATGAATAGACAAACATACATGCAAAGCTGCCTTGCTTATAGCTCAACAGATCCATTAACTGTTGTTAAACCTGCCTGCTTCATCTTCCTCCAGCACATATTACGGAGTCATCCGTGTGAGAAGTACAAGGACAAGGGACTTAAAATAAATGCAAGTCCCTTGCAACACCTGGTCCTATGACGTTCATCTCCTTAGAACCATCATTTCTATTTGCAGCATATGCTTCTTAGCTTGGCCTGTCCCTGCATATCAGTGGCCACATGAGCCTCTTGTACTTCAATTTCCACTTCTCTGGAGCATTAGCAGATCTGTCAGTGGCCATACAAAGTGAATTTGGAGGAAGCTTAATAGTCGATATTTGAAATCAGACCTTTCTAACCTGGGAAAAATCCATCTAGACTCTGTGTTATGGCATAAGCAAATAAAGAAAACTTTAGCTTTATTATGATTTTTTATTTTTAAGACAGGGTCTCACTCCATTTCCCCAGGCCAGAGCTCTATGATATTATAGCTCACAACAACCTCAAACTTCTGGGCTCAAGCAATCCACTTATATGTACACATACAAAAAGGAAAAAACTCTTAGCCTCCAGAGTAGCTGGAACTACAGGCACCTGACGTAATACCCTGGTCATTTTTCTATTTTTAGTAGAGACGGGGGTCTCACTCTTGCTCAGTCTGGTCTCAAACTCCTGAGCTCAAGCAATCCACACACCTCAGCCTCCCAGAGTGCTAGGATTACTGGTGTGACCCACCGTGTCTGGCCAGCTTTATTTATATTAATAAAAAATGGATGGAGTCTGGAATGGTTAATGAATGGTAGCAATATTATTATAAAACAATGATGAAGGGTGGGGCCTGTGGCTCGAAGGAATAGGGCACCAGCCCCATATGCCAGAGGTGGTGGGTTCAAACCCAGCCCCAGCCAAAAACTGCAAAAAAAAAAAAAAATGATGAGACTATTAGCATTATTTATAGAGAATCCATTTATGCTAAATCTGACATTCCAGATCTTATTTTTGAGTGTCTCTTATTTTGAGTCTAGGGGCTTTACCCATACAGTGTCTAATATAAAATTCTCCACCAAGGTTAAGCTCAGTTACAAGTGGTCTTGCAAATTGAATTTTAGACACTAAGGATTCTAAAGAACAATGAAAGGGTAAATAGGTAAATTGTGTTCAGTATTTTCTAATAAATACTGTAATAAATAAGTAAATACTGTAGTAAATAAATAAGAGATGTAAATGGGACACAGAAATGCAAAACAAACAAACAAACATATTCAAATATCTCAACATGTAAAAAGCAAAAATAATTACCACTTGGGGGAAAAGTACATGGGAGCCTCCCCAGTCCCATCATTTAATTCTGCCATGTCCCATCAAATATCATTGGGTCTTCAGAATACAGAAATTTACCTTTTAAAGATTAGGATGCTGGGGTTTCACCTATATCATTCATATAAATGCAGAAAAGGAAAAGAAAAAGAAAGATGTGGAAGGTTGAGTTTTACTTCAAACTAGAAAAAATTGTTTTGTGGTGTCGCAGTAGAAAGCTCCCAGTGATTTCAAATACACAGACCACCAGGGACTTTTTTCCTCTGAATCCCAAGGCAGTGGGTTCCATGTTCACAGAGTTTCCTGGTCTATCATACAGGAAATGCAGCGGAGAGGCTGCAACAGCCTGGCACGGACAAGGGAAGTCAGCAGAGCTGGAACGACTACTTCAAAAGTTCTTCATCTTGCAAAAAGGAAAAAGCAGGTAAAGTGAAGGGATCCCTGGGAAAGAAGCGAAAACTTGGCAGCTGTCTGAAGGCTGGTTGGAGATCTGTGATTTAAATGTGTATTTCCGCAGAGAACTGAACCACATCTGGAGCCTACAATTTAATTTCTCCCAACATTAAGCAGATGTTTACTTTTAAAATGCTAAACAGCATGTGTTTAAGGATAGTCTAAAAGTAATGCTTCTAAATGTTACAAATGATACTTGGTTATTTTCCTGCAAGGGCCAAAATGATTTTAACACAGAGAATATTTAGTGCTACGAAAGGACCAAAGAGATGGGCCACTCTAGTCCTCATTTTAGAAAGGAAGAAACTGGGTCCCAGACGGTTATGGGACTTATTGATTCTACACAAATAGTTTGACTGAGCTGGAGTCGAATCCAAGTGGTAATTTTTGCTTAGAAAATTTAAATGTCCCATTGAACGACAGGGACTGTTATAAAAGAGTAAATGCAAAGTCAGATGCTGCAGAGGCTGTGAAGGGTGCCCGGCAGTCGCTGGCCACTCCCAGGAGTTACTGCAGACATTGTGGCAGGAAGCCCGAGCAAGGACCGTGCCAGTGAGATGGTGGGGAAAAGCTGGGGAATAGAGACAGAACCTTCAAGAGATTCTGCAATTCCTGAGATGCAGGTTGAGAGATGAATCGGGGAAGTAATATTTTGGGACTATTTTTAGTATAGTATCTTAATTCTTAGGTAGAGTGGCTGAGACCAATAAGTTGGACAAGTGTTATAGGGCATAGTAAGTAACTGCTCCTACTGCGAGCCAGAGACTGGTCAAGGTATTCCACTTAGGTTAGCTGTTCTAACCTTTGCAGTAAGCTCACAAAATAGGCACTTGCCTACCCACTGTGTAAAGGAAGCCTGGAAAAGGTCAGTGACTCATAATTTCAATTCACGTCCACCTACTTGGAAAGCCCTTCCCCACCGGAGAGCCCACTGCCCTGTCATCACCCTTTTACCAGAACCATGGCCTAAATGAGTCACTAAGTGTAGCACAGTTCAAAACCAACAGGCTTTGATTGTTTCCTTTCTGTTTGCAGAACGTCATCTGGGTTCAAATGACCACAAGGGAAAAGGTTTATTTCCAGAACATCAAGCCAGAAGCAATCCCTTATTTCCTCATTTCTAACATATATTTTTCCGCAAATATTTCAACATGTCAGAAATCAGGATGTGAAACTGGTTCATGTATTTAAAGTGATGGTGTTTCCCCCTGAAAAGCTGTTATTAAATTGATGGGTTAATAGTACAGCATCTTGGAATTAAGGAGCCATGTTATCTTCTCTCTCAGATGATAACTGCTTTTGAAACTTTCAGATTAACCATTTGAAGGGATGTGGGGATTTGTTGTTTTTTTTGGTTTGGTTTTGTTTTTGAGAAAGAGTTTCACTCTGGCGCCCTGGATAAGGTGTTGTAGCATCATAGCTCACAGCAACCTCAAACTCCTGGTCTTGAGCGATCCTCTTGTCTCAGCCTCTCAAGTAGCTGGGACTACAGGCGTCCGTCACAACGCCTACCTAGTTTTTCTATTTTTATTATTTATTTATTTATTCATTTATTTATTTATTTTGTAAAAACGGAGTCTCACTTTATTGCCCTCGGTAGAGTGCCCTGTGTCACAGCTCACAGCAACCTCCAGCTCTTGGGCTTAGGCGATTCACCTGCCTCAGCCTCCTAAGGAGCTGGGACTACAGGCACCTGCCACAACACTCGGCTATTTTTTTGTTGCAGTTTAGCAGGGGCCGGGTTTGAACCTGCCACCCTCGGTATTTGGGGCCAGCGCCCTACTCACTGAGCCTCAGGTGCTGCCCTAGAAAAACTAGTTCTAGGGGTCTCCCTCTTGCTCAGGCTGGTCTCAAATTCTTGAGCTCAAGTGATCCACCCACTTTGGCCTCCCAGAGTGCTGGGAGTATAGGCAGGAGCCACCGTGCCTGCTGGAGACAGAAAGTTTTAACTTAAATATTTGGGCCATTTCATAGTTTTACAGAGTTACTTAAACTCTCTGAACCTTCTTTTCCGCATCTCTAACGTGAAATTAGTAGAACCCACAACACATAGCTGTTGAAGGATCGTCACTTGTTAACAAAAATTACTTCAAAATTCATTGTGGAATAAAATGAGATATGAAGAAAAGAACAAATAAAAAGATGAAAGGACTGTGGCGTGTAATAGATGTTCAATAAATCTTAGTGACCTTCTCTGAGTCTTATTTTATGCTGCTTCTTACTGCAAAGCGAAGAATTTTACCACTCTAATCAACAGATACATGAAAATAACTTACAACCATCAGTGATGAGATGTTCCCAAAGTATCAAATTATCCTATCTGTTTCAAAGTGAAACTATGTAGCAAATTCAAACCAAACTTCAGCTTCAAAGAGAAGACTGTCTTGAATTAAAAAAAAAGAATATAATGCTAAGTACAGCATGAGACGGTGACTCAGAAAATTGGATTGCAAGACTGTGTGGCTCTTACTGTCTTCGTGAATGGCCGCCTTGTTCACAGGAGGATTCGGTTTCCCAAAAATTAACATAATGATTTTTTTCATCCCTTCAGGAATTGTCTGATACTTTTCAAGAAAGAAGACTCAGAAACTGAAATTTAAAAGAGCAAGGAAATTAAATACACATGCCTAGGTGGAGTGGTTACATCTTCCCTTTTATTCACGCTCTTCCCATTTTGCCGTTGGAATCTGCACTGGGAAGTTATGGGAAGTGGATGTTGAGTTTTAGCTACAGAAAGACTGTACTACCAGTGCGAGACGGGGTCTACTTGTTAGTGCTACTCAAATCATATTGTTCCTCTGTGCAACAAGTAATTCAAGTACAGCTCTATTTCAAAGATTGTTTTGAATGCTGGTCTTCCATCTCTGTTGACTAAGAGATTTTCTCAGAGAGAACCTCAAAGTTCTATCAGGCTCACTTTTCCCATTAGGTCCCTAGATCCACGACGTCCCTGTGCTCTGCCCTTTACTAGAGAGCTGGCGGTGGGGAGCGTCTACTCCATGAACTAAATTACTCAGGCTCCCTGACCCTCTGGCTTGGGTTGGCTCTGGCCCGTGGGAGGCACATGAGGACTAAGAAACTGATGGTCTACAGGCCGTCTCCATGCTCGAGTGCCACGTTTCTGCCAGCAGCCTCAGCCCTGTGCCAGCACAGCTACGGATAGATGGGTTCTTGCCTGCTACATCAGCTCTTGGTGGGCCCTGCTGGCACTATTTCCTGCCCTTACCATTTCAGTCCTAGGGGGGTGACAGCTCCCAGCTCTTACTAGCCCTTGGGTGCTTTAACGCTATTGGTTTTCTTGTTTACACTCCTCTATAAATTTCCTCCTTACATTCTTCTAAAACTCACAGCTGAAGGCGCCTCCTGTTTTGTATGATGGTCTGGATTGATACATCCAGCAATCAAGCTAATAGATGGTAAAATTTGTTCTCTACTTCAACAATTCAGTTAGAGTAAAATTCCATATTTTGTGCATATATCAGATTTTTTAAAAAGCCATTTATTTGACCAAACCATGCTAGACGGAGAAGCTGAAAGATTCAAGTATCAGATATTATGAGTGGGGTAAAATTCTAGACTAAGAATATATGGATAGTTCATAGTTTAATTCTTTCAATTTTTCTGTAGGTTCATGCCTTTTTTCAAAATAAAAAGTTAGGAAAAGGAAAAAAAAAATCAATGAATTTTATGACAGTGTGATTTTCTGTGTGTGGTATGCACGTATTATTTAAAATAAATAGGATATCATGTATGATCATTTTATTTATTTCCAAAGATAATTATTTGGCAGCTCGGTTATTCGGTTTGCTCCAGGAAGCCTGACAACGTCACACATTAACAGGCAGGTGTTAGAAAAAATGACTCAGTAGTTGAACCCTTAGGGTCCCAGGTAATTATAGTCATCAATTTTTAATCTGTCCAGAAACCTCACAGTTCTTTAGCCCTGTGCAAGAACAAGCAGCAAGACCCTAGCACATTAAAATATCCTGAGTAATTATGAATAAATTACATATTTTGGCTTATAACATGTATAAAATTCACTAAAATAGGTGTTAATATATATCATGGATGTGAAAATTAACTTGTATAAGTCACAGACTCTGCCAGAAATCAATCAGTATGGAGAATAATCTTAAGCAGCTTTACGGAAATGGGATGATCAGGGTAGAAGTTAACCAAACGACCGCAGGTATACAATAGCCTCCTCTTATCAGCGGTTTCACCTTCTGCAGTTTCAATCACCCACACGCAATTGCAGTCTGAAAATATTAAGATTATTTTGAGAGACACTGAGAACATATTCACATAACTTTTATTACAGCGTATTGTTATAGCCTTTCTATTTTACTAATAGTTACTGGTATCAGTCTCTTACTATGCCTAACTTATAAATTCAACTTTATCTTTAACTTTTTATATATTTTTTTATATTTAACTTTTATAACTTTTTTATATTTAACTTTTATAACTTTTTTTATATTTAACTTTGTATATCTAGGAAAAAATATAGCATATATAGAGGTTTTGTACTCCCAAGACTTCAAGCATCCTCTAGGGGTCTTGGAACACATCCCCCCCAGGATAGGGGGGAACCACTGTAATTGGAAAAGGACTCTCAGGGAAGGCACCCAGACAGTTTAGACCACAAATAGACATAAAATTCAAAATTCCTTCTTCCCCTTCCTTCTGTTCTTCACGGCAACATTCATAACAATTCCCAAATGGTGTAAAAACTTCCATCAAAACCTCAAAAGAATGAGAGAGAAAACTTCAGTTTTGGAGAGGAGGCTAGCGTTCGCTGCTTATTTGACTCATCCATTGAATAGCTTTAATTTAATGAAATAAAATAATTCCATATGCCATGAAAATGAGCACTAAGATGGGAAAACAGATACGATTATCACAGTAATGACTCCCATGTTATGATGTGAGCCAGTTAGAAATAACTGCTTAAACCCCTTAAGAAACTACCTAACCTCAGCTTGACAAGAAAAAAATACAATTCTCAGAAAAGACTTCTAAAATAGTACATTTTAGAACAATATTCAGCAGCAAAGACAGTGAAGGCAATACAGATTTAAACAAGGGTAAGGTACCATCTTGTACCTACTGAACTGAAAAACACAAATTAAAATAATAAATCTAATGTTGGCGGGAGTTTCAAGGAGTCATAAAATTCCCGTAAATGAGTACAATAAATGTGGAGAACAAGCATGCCGTAGTCAATAAGTCAGAATGTTGATCCCCACCTGGGGCCTAGTAGTTCCGAGTTTAGAATCAGGACTCTTAAGAGACAACTCAAAAGAAAAAAAGTTATGTGAACAAAGAAATTTTTTTGTTTTTTTTTTGCAGTTTTTGGCTGGGGCTGGGTTTGAACCCGCCACCTCCGGCATACAGGGCCGGAGCCCTACTCCTTTTAGCCACAGGCACCGCCCAACAAAGAATTTTTTAACAAGCTAAGACTGGTATATTATTGGAACATTTAAAAGTTTGAAAAACACAAACTATATGTATGCTGCAAAAGTATGTGTGTGTATATATCTTGAGTGAAAAAGTAGAAATAAAATGGATCTATTCATATTAAATAAATAATTGTTGAATGCTTACTAATTTTTCATACCCCCAAGATTTACGTACTAGTCTCCTTTAAATCATTTTCAGTTTATCTTTCAAAAGAGAAAATAGAGAGTTTAAGCACATTGCCCAGGGTCCCAGAGGTTTTAGTGGTGAGCCAACACTACTTGTTACCCATACTGTGCCTCCAAGAGGTAAAGGTTGTCTTTCCATTATAATTAAAGTAATAGGTTCTTATTTCTATAAGACTTGTGATGCGCTCAAAAAAAAAGAAAAGCAATATACCTAAGTAAAATCTTGGGATTTGCAAAGTAAAATCCATTAACAAATACAATGATTTATTTACTTTGCGACAGGATCTCACTCTGCCACCCAGGCTGGGGTGGTGCGGTGGTATCGTCAGAGCTCACTGCAGTGTCGAAGTCCTGTGCTCAAGTGACCCTCCTGCCTCAGCCTCCCAGGAAGCTGGGACTATAGGTGTGTACACCATCCCTGGATAATTTTCCTATTTTTTCGTAGAGATGGGTTTCACTCTTGCTCAGCTACATTTTATTTTTCAAAGACAATGCAGTGTAGGGCCAATTATTACAAGATGTATTTCCGGGCACCCAAGTATTTATGACTTCTTAGTTCAATTAAAAAAATAATGACTGTGTAGATGAGAAAGTGCATTTAATTTGAGAGATGGATATTTCAATACTCGTGCTACATTGCACTTAGAGGGATGTAGGCACACTATGTTCCCATAAATAATTGAGTGGGCAGATGATACTAGGGACTTATTACAGCCAAAGACATAAAAAGTGTTGATCACAATGTCTTTTCTCCATGGAGAACAATTCAAAGTTAACTTTATGGTATCAACTCACAGTGTATTCTTATAAATGCTAATGATTACAGGAAACTGCAACAGTGGAAGGGAGGCTTAACATGACTAGCTCCGTTTTGCTCTGACCCCTTGCAGTAATGTCCTTTAGGTTAAAAGCTTCTGCTTAGCTCTGCACACAGTCTAGGACAGCGGTTCTCAACCTGGGGGTCGTGACCCCTTTGTAACGATGAAAATACATCCTGCATATCAGATATTTATATGACGACTCATAACAGCAGCAAAATTACAGTTATGAAGTAGCAACGAAAATAATTTTGTGGTTGGGGGTCACTACAACATGAGGAACTGTATTAAAGCGTCGCGGCATTAGGAAGGTTGAGAACCACTGGTCTAGGAGAAAGATGATATCTGTCCCTTTCCTCAAACTAAGTGCTGGGGAGATAAGGCAAGTGTACACCCAGTAACAATGCTATATTAAAGATTAATAAGAGCTTTGTCACCTCCTGACCTGCTCATCTGAAGTTCACTGGCCAAGAGCAAAGAAGTTTTACAACCTCCTCAAACCCACACTGACACCCAGATACTATGGCCCTTGCTTATCTCTTGCCACCTGCCTCCCCTAACATAAAAAGAGGCCCGAAGATCACACTAAGAAAAGGTGGTTCTTTAGGACGTGAGTCCGTCAGCTCCTCGTTCTGCCGGCTACCTGAAGAAAAGTTGCTTTCCTTGCCCTGATACATTTTCTTTTGACTTAGCAATAATCTTGTGGCAAGTGGTATGAGTTTGGACTTGGTTATAAATTGATGAAAATACTCAGTAAACCATATTAGACTTCTTTCCCTGTCAACTTTCCCTCAGATCGCCCTCCCCCCACTACTAAACTGACTTGAGTTTCTTATAAAAGATTAGCAGGGATAGTGTTTGGTTGATAATAATATATATTTATCTCTTCATACAAGGTGATTAGGACTTGACAATATAAAAGGCATATTTTTTGACCATGTGGCTGTGAAACAGACACGGTGCTCCATTAGGCACACTCAGTTATGTTTAGGTGATTCCTGAGCTGAGTAGTCTCATCTAAAGTTGTAAAAAGAAATTTGAAAACAGTAACAAAAACCTTCCTATAGTTCATATACACCCCAGTCTTTGCCTACCTGTGCTTGAAATATCAATTTCCCAAATTCTACATTTTGCCAATATTTTCAAAAAGTTATGTCACTTCTCATAATTTTATACATGGTGTTTTTTTTTTTTTTTTGATCTGCTGCTGTTCTGTTAAATAAATGAGGACTCCTGCCAAGAGAATAACTCTTCCATATCAAGGACATTAATCAGATTCACAGCTGGTGGCACAGTGATCTAGACAAAAACACAGAGACCCTTTGATTATTTCAACTTTCCTTTGCTAGAATTTTTTTCTTCCATCATTTTTCAGTGGAATAAAATGTGTTCCGGCCTCCTCAGGATAGATAGTAATTGAAATTAAAAGGAGTAACTTTTACATTTGAATTTGAAAGCACCTCTGAGTCTGCAGAATAGTCAGTAAGCTAAGATAATATTAAGGGCCTGTTCCTTTCTCCCTTTAAATCCCAAACTTAGGCCACTAAGTATTAGGGTGGCTGAAAGGAAAGGGGGTGATGCAGAGTCACTGGAACGCTCAGATATTGAGAGTGAGAAATCAAAACCAGAGGGCCACTCTCGAAGTTTAGCAGTTTCTTAGAAAGTTCTTACTATATGGCCTGGAAATTCCTATGTTCCTGGGCATTTACTTTAAAGAAGTGAAACCATGTTCACACACAGAAAACTGCACACTCATGTTTCGAACAAGTTTATCCATAATTGTCAAAAACTGGAAACAACCCAGATGTATTTCCAAAGGGAACTGGTGAACCACACCGTGGTATACGCTTACAATGAGATAATACCCAGCAATAAAGAAGATATGTGCATTGTAAAGGTGTTATGCAGAGTGAAAGAAGCCAGTTTTGTAAGGTTACATAAAAACGTCATTGAAATGACTCCATTTGTATGACACTCTAGAAAACTCAAAACCACCGTGATAGAGAAGACATCAGGGGCGAGGGGTGGGCTACAAGGGGGAGTTTCTTGTGCTGATGAAACTGGTATGTATCCTGACTGTGGTGGGGGTTTCATATTCTCTTCCTACAAAAGTTCATACAACAAGGTAACATCTGTGCCAGATAATTTTTTAAATAAAATGAAGTTTTAGATAGAAAGAGAGAGAAAATAAACCAAGCCTGGAATCAATAAAATATTCAAACGAAAACACCATGTATACATCGCTTTTTCTCTATTCATTTTCATTCATAAATATTCATGGACATGGCACTCTTTTTTTTTTTGAGACAGAGTCTCACTCTGTGGCCCTGGGTAGAGTGCTGCTCTGGTGTCATTATAGCTCACAGCAACTTCAAACTACTGGGTGCGAGCAATCCTTTTGCCTCAGCCTCCCAGATAGCTGGGATTACAGGCACCACCACCCCCCACCATGACACCAGCTAGTTTTTATATTTTTAGTAGAGACAGGGTCTCGCTCTTGCTCAGGCTGGTCTCAAACTTCTGAGGTCAAGTGATCCACCCGCCTTGGCCGCCTCCCAGAGTGTGAACCCCCACAATGGCAGCACGTTCATTCTAATGCCTCACTATTTAGGCTGAAGAGAAATGTGGTTCACACTGCTACAACAAAATATCATAAACTGGGCAACTTATAAACAACAGAAATTTATTCCTCACACTTCCGGAAGCTGGCATCTTCTGTGCCTGGGGAGGGCCCATTCCCAGGTTTCTAGGCAATGTCTTTGCACTGACTCTTCACAGTGGAAAGACTGAGGGGGCTCCCTGGGCCTCTTTACACGGGAACTCACCCCATTCAGGAAGGTTCCAGCCTCAGGACCTAATTATCTCCCAAAGACATTACCTCCTAATACTAGGAGTTAGGGTTCCAACATATGAATTTGGGGGGAACATAAACAATAGATGATATCTGGGGGGGAATGGAGGAAATATTAGGAAAATAAAATTTCAAATTTATGCGAGGAATATGTCACTCTTCTTTTGTAAAACTTAAATGAAAATCTCACTTTATTCTGACCCGTAAATAAAGGATAAGAAAGAAATGTCAGGAGTAAAAGAAAAGTGAAATCAAACAAAACTTTCAAAATATTTCAATCTACTGTTTTTTTTTTTATTAAATCATAGTTGTGTACATTAATGCACTCATGGGGTACAATGTCCTGGTTTCATATACAATCCAAAATATTTTCATCAAACTGGTTAACATAGCATTCATGGCATTTTCTTAGTTATTGTGTTAAGATCTTTATATTCTTCATTCAGTAAGTTTCACCTGTACCCTTCTAAGATGCACCCTAGGTGTAGACCCACCAATTACCTTCTCTCCACCCATCCCAATCTACTGTTTCTGAGAAAGACAGAATACCACAAAATATCTGTGTGATATAATATCTGAAAGCCACTCCCCTTCCCACAAAAAAATGGAATACTTCCTGAGCAACCACCAGGCCGATGATTGTCTGAGGGACATTCTACATGTTTTTCCTATGAAAAAAACTAAGCTAAGGGCGGCACCTGTGGCTCATCGAGTAGGATGCCGGCCCAATATACCAAAGGTGGCGGGTTCAAACCCGACCTTGGCAGAACTGCAAAACAGAAAAATAGCCGGGCATTGTGGCGGGCGCCTATAATACCAGCTACTTGGGAGGCTGAGGCAAGAGAATCGCCTAAGCCCAGAAGTTGGAGGTTGCTGTGAGCTGTGACGCCCCAGCACTCTACTGAGGGCGATAAAGTGAGACCCTGTCTCTATAAAAAAAAGGAAAAAAAAAAAAACAAAAACTAAGTTAAGTCTGGTTTTTACTTACCAGAAACTGTTTTAGACCTTGGTGAATTTCTTTAGTGTCTCTCCCCTTTTAAAAACAGGCAAAAACAATGACCTAATCAGCTAATATGATAAATATTTACCATACAAAAATACTTCAATTAGAAAAATCATTCAGCCAGGCATGGTGGCTCACTCTGGAAGGCCAAGGTGGGTGGATTGCTTGAGCTCAGGAATTTGAGACCAGCCTGATCAAGAGTGAGACCTCCTCTCTATTAAAAATAGAAAAACTAGCTGGACATCATGGCGGGTGCCAGTAGTCCCAGTTACTCAGGAAGCTGAGGAAAGAGGACCCTTTGAGCCGATGAAGCCAGGGCACTCTACCAAAGGTGACAGAGTGAGACCCTGTCTCAAAAAAAAAAAAAAAAGAAAGAAAGAAAAAAAAATCATTCAAGTCTTTAAAATAGAAGTCAGATAAACTGCTCAACGGCTGTGGCAGGAACGGAGCTTGGATGTCTGGGAATGCTGGCTGGACTGGACGAGGGCGCTTCCAACATGTGCTCCCAGCAATCTTGCAGTACTTGCCCCGAGATGTGTTTGGGGGAGGTTCTCAGCAGCTGCTTGCACCGTGTGAGCAGCAACAGGAAGCCAGTCTTCCCAGAACAGAGGTGGGGGGATGGGAGGTGCAGGGGAGGGAAGTGAAGATAATAATGTA
This sequence comes from Perodicticus potto, assembly GCA_963574655.1. Classification (NCBI taxonomy): domain Eukaryota; kingdom Metazoa; phylum Chordata; class Mammalia; order Primates; family Lorisidae; genus Perodicticus; species Perodicticus potto. The sequence continues at coordinate 59,340 of CAUYRH010141989.1, read as the reverse complement.
GATAGTTCCAGCCAGCATGGCCCCTGATGGTACCTGCTCCTAGGCAGTCCTCACAAACCTGGATGTTGTGTTATCAATCACAGCTGAGTTTCGCTACTGGGACTTGGAGATTCATGTCTTTCGGGAATACACTGTGTTATCTCTTAGCTCTCTATATAATTGTCTTTGGATGTTTTCAAATTAATAGCCATTAAACAAACAAACAAACAAAAAACCATTTTGTGTCTTCTGGCTTGTTTCCATCAATCACGTCGCTGCCCAAACAGGACAGCTCGCAGGCAAGTGCCACACTTAAGAATGGGGACCCATAAAAACCAGCTCCAGGGCCCACTCAACAGAGATACTGGCTTAATTGATGGCCCAGTTGATTATGATGATCAGAACCAATGAAAAAACAATAGACTTTTTGCTGTTTGGCTGGGTTTTAATTAATTAATTTATTTATTTAGCATTTACTCCATTATACGCTCAGCATCTGTCACCCATCATTGGCACTAAATCTCTATTAGGTAAGACTTAACACTTACAAAGTAAGGTTATTAGATTTCTCAACCTGTGTGACCTAGTGTTAAGAGGTACAAAGGAAAATGCTTTTTCTCTTAAAGTCTTGCATTGTAATAAAATAGAAAGATATAATGTGCATTTTTATAAAAATTCACTTAGGTAGCATTTTTAACATGAGTAATTTTATTTTCAATTATGTCATTCTGAACTCTGATAGTAAATTATATATCTTCCAGCTTCAGACTAAGCAATACCATCATTTTCCTTCACCCAAGCTCTTAGAAGGCAGCCTCAAAAACCAGCCCTTTAAATTGTTAGTTCCCTTTCTTGTGAACAGTCCAGCAGGGAACAGTAAGGATGAAAATTTGATCAAATCAGAAAAACAACATCACCCATCCCTATTTCTTCTAGAATTAAACAACCAAGAATTGATACTGGGTTATGTGATGTCAAGACACAACTACTGTAATTATAATAGGAAAATAATTAAATAAGGAGAAAATTATCTTTCTTGCAAAAATTAATTGAAATCTCTTGTTTAAAGACTATAGGCTAATGTCTATGAATACCCATAAAGTTTCCAGAATTAATCAGTTTACACTAGTCACGCTGAGACTAAGCAGTGTATTAGCTGTTAGCTCTCAAAAAATGGCCTTTTGGCTTAATGCTGAAGTAAAAATGCAACTCAAAATTCTGGGCAATGTCTTCTGGACAAATGGTTATAACTTGCAGTGTGAAGAGATTCAGTCTAATTGCTTAAGAGCCAACGCCTCAGTTGGAAGAAATTCTTTGTTTCCAAGGGAATCCTTAGCGCTAATGCAGAGATTTGACAACTGTGAATGTCAGCATCAGTGTGGAAGGGAAGAGCCCCCTTTAGCTCCTTCCAGAGGTTTCCACGCAGCCCTGGAAGAAACTGTTGCAAGAGCCTTGGATTCCTCACCACACGTTCCTCCATAGTCTGGGCTGTGGGGACCCTCCTGGGAACAGGAACAAACCCTCTCCTGAACAGCCTCCCTTTCCCCCTTGGTTGTGTTATCCTCTCAGCACGCAAGGGTCCACCCCCCATCTGCCTTGAACCCAGCCCTGAAGGCCGACTCTTGAGCCGTCTCTTCTGAGAACTTCTCCCCCAATATTTCCTGGCAGAAATATTGTGCCATTTGGTTTCTATTGTGTCCATATTTGCAATGATTGTGTGGAAACTCACAGAAAACTAAAAGGTATCCATTCTGAGATCTGAAACAGCACCCTCTGCACCAGTGATTGCTATACATTTGACAAATGGCAGCAGGAAGAAATTTCTAGAATGATCCTTAGCTTCCGACTCCCTGGACATGTGCTTCCCTCTCTTTAACTGTTCATCAGAAATTTTCTAAGTCAGTGCCCCTTCACCAGGTCCAGGACGAAGCACTCATCCACACACCAAGGCCAAGGCCCGGGGAGTCTATGAACCTGGGATATCGCACACAAATCCCATTACATGACTCCCCGGCCTCTCCAACCTCCTCCCTCAGTTCACCCCACCCCATATCTCTGGAGAATCTTTACAGTTCTTTGTAAGTCTTTAAGGTAACAGTAAGCCAAAAAGCAACTTTAAAAATATGAAATTGCTCTAAATATATATGTATATATATATATATATAAATATATTTTTTTAGAGACAGAGTCTCAAGCTGTCACCCTGGATAGATAGCCGTGGCATCACAGCTCACAGCAACCTCCAACTCCTGGGCTCGAGCAAGTCTCCTGCCTCCACCTCCCAAGTAGCTGGGACTACAGGCACCCGTCACAACGCCCAGCCATTCTTTGGTTGCAGCCGTCATTGTTGTTTGGTGGCCCAGGCTGGATTCGAACCCTCCAGCTCAGGTGTACGTGGCTGGTGCGTTAGCCCGTTGAGCCACAGGTGCCGAGCCTCTAAATATATTTTTGTATAAACAATGAGGTAGAAGAGCTTCCTGAGATGCCCAACACAGTCCCCATTCCCTAGACAGTTTAAAAGAACAATATTACGTATTGTGATCTGTCTAGATGACCACTTGCCTAAGGGGCAGAGTGAACCACATGACTTCTTAGAATTATAGATCACAGAAACCAGAAGGGGCCTTGCAGCTGCAGTCCCCACATTTTTGACAGCAAGGACGAGTTTTACAGAAGACAATTTTTCCATGGAGGTGGGGGTGGGTGTGGAGGATGGGACAGGAGGCAGGAACTCAGGCCCAGATGGGTATGGTCGGCAGCCCGGGGGGACGAGGACCAAAGCCCTAGGGCTCACCCACCCCAGTAACCCAGCAGCTCTCAAACCGTAACAGGCACAGCATCGTCCAGAGGGTGAGACTGAGGGCTGGGTCCCACCCCTACCACTGAGGGTCCCACCCCTACAGCACATCTCCTGGAGGTCTGGATGAGGCCCGGGAATACATTTCTAACTTCCAGGTGATACATTGTGCTGGTCTGTGGGCCGCACTTTGACCTAATCTTACTTCTTAACAAAACAAATGAGTAGATCAAGACCTTCAAAAGCTGGCTGTGACACCCCCCAAAGTAAGGAGGAGGATGGGGTCTACCCACCACCTGGTTAGTGGGGTCCTCTTAGACAAGATACCTATGACTTTCTGAAACTTGTAGATGACCAGCACAGACACAAAAATGTGCCCGAATCACGAGGCATTCAAACTCGTCAGCAACACTAGTTTAACCAGACACCACTGAAGGATAAAGGGAAAGGAATCCTTTGTCACCGCTCATCCTACACAGAGAGTTGAAAAACAGCTTTTGCTGCTGTTTTTTTTAAATCTTTCTCTAAATGATAAATATCTTACAGCAGTTTTATTCCTATGGCTAAAATGTTCTTTTAAAATAAAAACATTACATCATCCTTCTGGCAATGCAATGAGAAGATTCTTTTCCTGAAGTCACTTTCATAGTGTTTTCATAATAAGGTATTTTTCCATAAGCCTTCTAAAATTCATTTAAAAAATTATTTTTAAGAAGTGTATTTCCTAGCATTTGGAAATCTCCTCTCTCAGTTCTCCCCATGACTAAGCAAGTCCACAGGTCAAAGCATCGTCTACGAGATCTGGCCTGGACCAAACTCTCCCACACTCTTGCCTTGCTTCACCCTGCTTGGCTACTGGTCTACCTTCTGTCTACTATTTATTCCTAAATTCCCCCCCTGCTGCCACAAGACCCTCCCCAATCCCACTTTGGCTTTCACACCTTGATCTTTCTGCTTCTCAGATCAGAGGCCCTTACTCTGGACCTATCTCACAACCTCATACCTTTCCGAGACACCCAACTTCACCTCCCTGTGATGGGATCTGGCTTCAGGACCATCTCTCAGGAGCAGCCTCCACCATCCTGCTTAGTCCTGACTACATCCCTGTAACATCACAATGCTGGCTCCAAATGTTATAGAAAAACATGAGCATAGAATGGTGTAGACGGAAGGTGCTTTCCTCAACATTACAACGTGTTGAAACACTGAAAAGCATTTGTAAAGACTTCCCAGAACTTTTGGTTTTAAACTTTTTTCCAATCCCATGGTATTTGTTTTCTCCTATTTATTTTAGAAAAAGTTGCAATTGTTCATTACACATCGAACGATGAATTTCACAGTAAATATCAATATACAAAATAAAGCCCATCCTTGTTACATTTTGTTTTAACAACAACTGCCATAATGATTTCCGAGTGTAGTGTATTCAGAATTTGGGAAGATTGTGCAAACTCTACTAATCAGCCTCATTCTGGAAGGGAAGGACAAAAATCATATAACCCAGGAAAAGGACAGATTCTGCTTTGTCAATTAATGGTATCACTGTCTTCTGCAAAGCCTTTTTTTTTGCAGTTTTGGCCGGGGCTGGGTTTGAACACGCCACCTCTGGCATATGGGGCCGGTGCCCTACTCAATGAGCTACAGGCACCGCCATTCTGCAAAGTCTTACTCCTGGACTTCACTTCTGACTCTGGAAGTTGGTTTCACACCACCCAAGACAAAGGGAAACAGCAGCAGTAGCAGCCTGCCATCACTGCCATCATTGCCATCACTGCCATCACTGCCATCACACTGCCATCACAACCATTTATTTGGGTGCCTTCTACGTGCTAGATCCTGCATACACGTTGTTTCTAATTTCTCTAACAGTTCTGGATAACGTTGCAGGACTTTATATCAGGAAAATTAAAACACTGAGATTTGAAAGTAGGCTTCGGCTTACTTAGGCAACCAGTTCTCAAAGTAAAGCCAAGGAAACCCTGGGGGGGGGGGGTTCCTTAATATCCTTTCATGAATTGGCAAGGTCAAAGAATTATCTGAAAAGGGCGCTTAAAATACTCCTTCTTTTTCCAACTACATTTCTGTATGAAGGTGGATTTTCTTAATTCACTTCGAAACAACATAGCAGATTGCAGAAGCGGAAAAGAATATAGTTATCTACTATTTTCAAACAATAGAGATATTTTTTTCTTAAAATGTAAAACAATGCTACTCATTTTTTTTTATTTTGGGAAACACAGTTACTTTTAATAAAAACATGTCATTTATGTTAACATAGAATGGATGTACCAATGTTAGTTTTAAATGGACTAATAAATATTTTAAAATACTAGTAGCTTTCATTTCTATTAATAAAATGGTAAAAACCTATAGGTATAGTCTACCCAAACAAAGGCTTTTTTTGTGGACCCTCAATAATTTTAAGAGTGCAAAGGGGTGCCAACCCCCAAAACTTTGTAAACCTCTATATTAGGTAACACAGTATTGGAATTTGGTATTAGATAATATTCCTTTGATTCATTTTCTCACCTCTATTCCAGAAGAACTGTTGTTATTGCTGGAGAAGAGAATTGTTCCCACTGCTTATAGAAATCTGAAATTCTATTGTACTTATTATTATACCATACATCTGGCTGTTAGCTAAATGCACAGGGAATCTCAAAAAATGCGCTTGTGCCTAAGTCTTTTCAGTTATGTTGAAAATTTCTTGAGGATGTGGATAGTAGCAATTCCTTTGGAATATAGCATATATTGAGTTTTGAATAATAACAGTGATTATGGTAGGGCACAGTGGCTCACACCTGTAATTGTAGCATTCTGGGAAGCCCAGGAGGGAAGATCGCTTGAGCTCAGGAGTTTGAGACCAGCCTGAGCAAGACAAAGACCCTGTTTATCCTAAAAAATAGAAAAAAAAAATAACTACCCATAGTGGTGGTGACTGTAGTTCCAGCTACTCAGGAGGCCGAGGCAAGAGGATCACTTGAGCCCAGGACTTTGAGGCTGCCATGAGCTATGATGATGCCACTGCACTCTATCCTGGGACAAGAAAGTAAGACTCTGTCTCAAAAAACAAAAATAAAAACAAAAAACAGTGATTAACTGCAAAAGGAAAGAAGAATTAATGTCATGAAGGATTTTAGAGGTTTTTCATAGGATAGTAATATGGTGCAGAGGAACAAGCATGTTTTACAAAGAAACACAAATCTGAGTTCAAATCCTGATGCAACCTAGCTAAATGATTAGATTTCTCTGAGCCTCAGTTTCCTAATCTGTAAAACATCTCAAGAGTCCCTAATTCACAGTGTTCAGAGAATTAAATGCATTATGCATATATAGCACCGGTCCCAGGCACAAAAGAAATATTATTCCCATTGGAACAGCAAAGGACCGATTCTAAGGCAACCTCTGCATATCAAAAATTCAAATCCTTGAGTGTTTCCCAAGGTAACTTCTCAACTCTTTGCATCTCTTGGCTGCTGAGGACATCAGGGAAGGGCATTTTCCTGTATGTATTCCCTGAGTCTGGTGTTTGTTCCTTTAGACACCTATTTACAGTCTCATCTTGACATCATAGCACTCTACCCAGGGTGACACAGTAAGACTCTGTCTCCAAAAAAAAAAAAAAAAATTGAATACCACACTGCAGTGATATTTTCAAAGCTGCAAAAAGTTACGTAATCAAAAGTAGTAGTACAGCTCCACTTAGTGGCTGCTAGGTGAACAATCTGAACCTTAAAGCTTGACACAATATGGAAATTTTCAAAATACAATTAATGTTATTACAACTATTAAATAAAATGTAAGCCCCTGGTTACAAAAACACACAATGGCAGAACATTTAGACAGTAACTCTGTAAGTTTACTAACTGGGTAGATATTTCAAACTGTTTCATTCAAGATTCTTCCTTTGCTTTATCAACAGAAAACTGGATCTAAATCAAATCACCAAGGCAAAGGTAACATTTGCAACCTGACACTTGCGTAAGTGATGTAATTTTGCCTTTAAAAAAATAGATGAAAACAAGAATTTGTGGAGAGAGGAGGGAATGATAATGTTTCTATGTCTCCAAATTACACGAACAATCTGAGCCATAGAAGCACCTTATAAAAATGTTAGTATTTTTTTTTTTTTTTGCAATCTTATCATAAACGGGTAGATTCAGCCCTTCCCTTAGATCTTTTTTAAACCTGAAACTTACACTAGGTGGAGCTCCTTGTCTAAGATTTGGAGTGATTTTAAAAAAGCAAAGAGAAGCAAAAAAATCACAATTAAAAGCAAACTCAAAAAGGCACTCATTCTTTCACTTTTAAAAGACACCTTTAAAACAGCAGTACCACCATCGTTTTTCTTTCTAATCATTAAAATCAGGACAATGAATACAGAATACTGTTAGCATTTACCACAGGGCAGCACCAGAGGCAAAGCTGCTGCCACAGAGCCCAGAACTAGGATGCTGTGGAAGCCCAATGCACGGTTCAATTTCATTTGGTGAGGAAGTGCAGAGGGCATGGGAGATAAAGTCTTTTAGGGCAAAAATACTTTTTTTTCTTTTTTGAGACAGAGCCTCAAGCTGTCACCCTGCATAGAGTGCTGTGGCATCATAGCTCACAGCAACCTCCAATTCCTGGGCTCAAGTGAGTCTCCTGCCTCTGCCTCCCAAGTAGCTGGGACTACAGGCGCCCAACACAACGCCCGGCCATTTTTTGGTTGCAGCCATCATTGTTGTTTGGCAGGCCCAGTCTGGATTCGAGCTCGCCAGCTCAGGTGTATGTGGCTGGCGCCTTAGCCCGTTGAGCCACAGGTGCCGAGCCCAAAAATACTTTAACAACATTAATGCTCTCCTGTGTCTAAAGTGAACAAGTATTCAGATCATTCATGACATTCCCAGAGATACATTGTTTAAAAAAAAGAATCAAAAGTTCTTAAAAACATCAGGTTCTTGGCTCTTATGAACCAAGTTCTTAAAAACTTACAATCAAAAGTCCTTTAAAACACTAATAAAGGGCAAAACATCCAAAACAAAGTCAAACTTTGAAGTTTTCCACAATGCAGACATATGGGGTGCCCTTAGACATTTGGGGAAGCCCGAGGGGGGAGGGAACCCTGAACTGAGCATCCCACATGGTCAATTATGGCTTAGTAGGACTCACAGTTAAAAATAGGTTGTCTCTGTACTCTTGAGCCTTACAAGAGGCTCTAACTACGGAAGGTGATAAGGCTTCTGAGATAACAGGGTCAAACTTAGTGATCACTCACTGCTGTAGGATAAAACCACCACTTCCTCCACCTGGTGTTGCCCAGTTGGCTCCCCCGATGCTATCTTAGGACTAGATTTTCACCCCAGTCTGCTGGAGACGCCAAGGACTGGCCAGCAGCAAGAACTCTTGCCCCGGGCTTCTGCTGACATAGCCTACACCGGTCTGCCAGTTTACTGGGCTATAAAATCTTGCAGTGTCTTTCTTTTTCCATCAGATTTCTACAAAATCTTGGGTCAGACAAGACATCGTTCTGCTGACAGCTGAATTAAATGGCATAGTAACCTTTGAACAAGTACAAGTCATTGCCCTCACAGACATTTTCCCCCAGGAAGTCCAAGGCACTGATAGAAACAAGGGTCGGATAAGCAGGAGGCGGTCAGAGCTATCCCCTATCTAGTTCCATTTAAAACTCCGTGTGTGTGTGTCTATTATACTAAAACAACTGTGAAAAAACCAGTTTGCTCTGATGTTTGCCTCATACTTTCCATGTGGGAGCTGAACTTTTTTCCTCTGCAAACTAATTACTAAATCAAATCACAACTCTGGTACCATAAATGGTTTATAGAAGCAAAACTAACATGAATAAAGAAAAACATCACTTTAGAGTTGTTAATTTTCTTTGACAACAGAGGTGATTTTTCAACTAATGTGGAGGACCCGTGCCTTTGGACTCTGAAGCCATTTATCGGTGAAAATAAAGACTGAATGAATTGGACAAATTATTTTAAGTAGCCTTTTTCAATACCTTTAAAAGTGACAGAAGCTTTCATGTAAAATTGGCCATTAAATTTTGTATATTTTCAAATCAAGTTCTCATTTTGATGGGAAGGCAGTTTGATCTTCTGCTGCAATATAATGAAAGCTTCCCATTAGTTGTTCACATGGGTGAGGGTTGAAGCACGTTCTATAGTATACATACTAACACACCAACACATTTTCTCCAAAATACTGCATTTTCACCATCCCTCCTGCTGGGTAGTAGCAGTAGGCAAATTGCCTTAATATTAGGCAAATTGATTCTCACAAGGAAAGCTTATATTCAAATTGTTGCCCTGAAAGATAAAGGTTAGCCAGGTGCCTTTGGTCAACTTGTGACACCTTATGAGGGAGGGGATGTTAAATCCACTTGGAAAGATCAACATGGACTCAACTATCATTCCTTCTGCCATCCTTATCCCTAGAGTAACAGCATCAGAAGAATTGGAGAGGAGAATGGGTAACTGAATAACTGATGTTTAAAAATTTTAGGTAGGAATAGGGCGCCGGCCCCATATATCAGAGGCGGCGGGTTCGAATCCAGCCCTGGCCAAAAAAATAAATAAAAAATAAACTGCAATAAATAAATAAATAAATAAAGGTACAATAGCTTAAAAAAAAAAAAAGAAAAAATTTAAATATAGGGCATTAGGACTGCCAGGAAATTGGTTGATAAAGAAAGCAACAGACTAAAATAGGTTTTGTTATTTTTAAAAAATAGGTTTTAGAATGCATTTCTCTGGCTAATCTCATTCTCTCTATGCTATGGAGGAAAGAACTCAATGAATCAATTGTTTTTCATTTTGCTGACACTCAGGATTGGGCCTGCGTACAATTTCTTTGTCAGCTGAGTAACGTTTAACTACTTCCTTATCATCAACACTGCCTCATAAGCATAATTTAGAACTTTGTTATTGTAATTGGGTATGCTTTAATTTCTTTTTCCTTTTCACTAAACCTTTCAGAGAGAGACATAATGTCTTAGTCATCAGCAATGTTATCACCTGAGTAATAATTAAAGATAAGGTAGGAAAAACAAAGAGCCTGCGAGTACATAGAAGTCATCAAAAAGAAAGGGCACTCTCTTTAAGTGACAAGAAGCTCAACACACAGAAATGCGCTGGGGCCTGTCTCCAACTGTGCAGATTCTTAGAAGATGTCGAAAGACAGGACTCAGAGGAGACTGCCCCCACAGACCTGGGACCGAACTGTGTCCCCATGTTTGGGGACCATGTTTGGGGACCGTGCTCCCCCATAGGAAGCAAAGCTGAGAGTCATGATGGTCATTGTATTTGTAGAGCCTGGGGATAGAATAAAGAGGAAAAGTGCTGATTCTCATTTCACTGGCAACTACAGATTTTGCTAGGAGTGCCCACCTTCTACTGCACAGAGGCCAGAAGCTGCGGAAGCTATAAAAGTGGAATGAGATGTTAAGGTGGGCAGAAAAGTAAAAGCTAACATTTCCCTGAAAGGCCAAGCTCCAATCTCTGGGGATCCAAAGCTGAGCTCATATGACACCTCCTATCAGAAAGGTTCACACACCCACACACACTCAGCCAAGTTTGACTTAATACCCCTCTTCTATGGCACACCTTGCCTTCGAGCCTCTGTCTCATTCTGCTTTCTATTACAATTAACTGTTTAAATGTCCTTATTTACCAATGGTTTGAAGTTCCGAGGTTTTTGACTTACATTGTTCTTCGTTCCCGATTGCACGCCAGCTATTATCGTGCTGTGTACATTCCGGGCAGTCAATACATGTTTACAGAATAAGTAGCAGAAAATTTCATATTTGGAATGGGTTTTCAAAGCATGCATTTGCTGCTTTTAAAGTTAGAAGTCTTAATTAAAACTTCAGGGGTCTCTCAAAACCATATCTTCTTATTCAGAGAGAAATCCATTTTGTTAAAAACTATTTCTATTAATAGAGCAAATTGACCAAATGTCTCATTTCCTCTCCTTAGCCCTCAATTTCCCTAATCCACAGGCATTTTGCTCTCCTACAGTTAGCTGCGCAGAAGGTTAAGCCCGGATGGCGGACGCTACGCCTCACCCCCAGACAGAAGCCTCTGGCAGCTGGTGATTTTCAACCAGTGTGTCACGTCATCCTGGTGTGCCATGACAGGATCTTAGGCATGCCACACAAGTGTTTAGAGATCATTAATTAAATTATTTTTGAAAGAAATTCAAAGCACAGTAAGTATATTCTTTTTGTTACTCTTTTTCTTTTTTTTTTGGATCAACATAATTTAAGTGTGCCACAGAACTTTAACTATAGGTGTAAGTGTGCTGTGAGATTAAAAAGAAGTTGAAAACACTGCTCTAGCTGCTAGAAGTGAATTGCCCAGGCCACACCTCCTTCTGGGGACTGCCAACTTCCAAAATGGCCTGTGTATGTGGGACCAGAAATTCTCCAGCCCTCTCCCTCTAATCAGAAACAACCTGGAGGCCATGGCAGCTCCAGGGCGCCCCGCACGGCGGGCCGAGGCCTCTGCTGGCACCACCACCAGCCCAGCCTCTGCCTCTGCCCAGTCCTGCTTCCTTCCCCACTGTTGGGCCAAACAAACACCTTGGACAGTTGTGTGCCTTTTATAGCCCACTTGTCAAGAAACACAATCTGTGAAAATTGTTGAATTTCAGGCATTCAGCACACAGAAATCATCAAAAGAAGACGTCCCAGTTCTTTCTGATTTTAGAAAACAACGAGGGGAGTCCAAAGCTTAGCCCGTATGACACCTCCTATCAGGAAGGTTCACACACACACATGTGCACACACAAACACACACAGACATGTGCACACATTCACGCGGGGAGATACACGAGGAAATCCATCCCTCCGTGTCACTTGCAGACTTGGTGAGAAAAGCACTCACCGGTGTCTGACGGATGCGTCGACAGGAGAGGTCGGGGCAGGGGAGGCTATCAAGAGAGATTCTTCTGGGAGCTGGAAAAGGCGGTAGGAGTTCCTAGGTCAAGGCAAGGCAAGGAGGAAGAGGACGAGAAAAATCACACCAGGCTTCCAGGGTTGCTACGGGCAGGACACAGCAACGGGCACAGGGCAGTGACAGGCAGAGGAAAAGTGAAGTGGCAGATGAACCCGGGAAGCAGTGACAGGCTCTGGGGAAACTTGTGGCTCATCCTCAGGGCCTTGGTTCTGGATTTTTTTTTTTTTCCTAGATGTGTCCTAGAAGACTTTTCCATGCAACATATACTTCCAGATTTTTCCAGCTCCTCACCTCCACCATAATTATTTGGGAAAGTAAAGCAAGGAGCAGCAGCATAGACAGGACAGGTGGGACACTGATAAAACCTTTATATCAGCACGTGAATGATGACGTGTTAAACACAAAATTATTGCATTAGAAAGAAAAATTCTCAGTGCATAAAACTCTTCAACATATCTTGTTTTGTGTGAAAAAGGAATTAAGTCTTTTTGTCAGACCTCCATTACATAGGCAATGCAAAAGCAAATGAACATGTACTATGCCGGTTAAACACATTGCTCATTGCTGCTGAAACCAGTGAAATGTACGTATTGTAACCTTTTATTCACGTGACTTATCTTCTTGCACACTTTCCTTTTATCATCACTCAGCTGTTTATTTGCTGAGCATAACTGTTGTCATCATGAGTAAGACCATTCACAGCATCATTAAGTACAACATAAACGTCTGAGCTTTCTCCATCTATCCTTGCCTACCTTCTTACCTGGAAATTATCATGAGTAAAATTACATAGATAAAGGCAATAATTACACAAATCACAACTCACAAGTGCTACAGAAACTCTCAATAACCTGAAGTGTTAGCTGTGCACCAGGAACCATTAGGTAATGGGGCAAATAAGCAAAGCTCATGAATTTACAGTCTCTTGTGTTCACCTGACCATAGTGTCATCTCTCCCTTCCTTTCCTTTCCTTTCCCTTCCCTTCCCTTTCAAGACAGAGTCTTACTCTGTTGCCCTAGGTAGAGTGCCATGGCATCATAGCTCACAGCAACCTCAAACTCTTTGGGTCAATTGATCCTCCTGCCTCAGCCTCCCAATTAGTTGGTACTACAGGCACTTGCCACAATGCATTTTAGTAGAGATGAGGTCTCCCCCTTGCTCAGACTGGTCTCAAACTCCTGAGTTCAAGCAATCCACACACCTCAGCCCCCCAGAGTGATAGGATTATAGGCATGAGCCACCCTGCCCAGCCTTTCTCTCTTTCTCATACAAAAAATAATATGGCAATAAGAGCGTAAACCATGCTGTTATCATGGTAAACTTAAAACCTTTCTATTTTCCTTAAACAAGTATTAAACTTGAATACCTGATGTTTGATTAGTAAGACATAACCTGTGGTGCCCACACAAATGACCAACGCGTGCCAGGTGGCATTACAGAGGAAAGGAGTACCAGAAGCAATGCTGAGCCCCGGGTGTCCACAGCAAGACGGAGGCGTGGTCAGCCTTACAGCATGGACATGTCTGTCTGGAGTCAGATGGAGGATGGAATAAAGATGGGAGCAAGGTTTTAGCAAGCTGTCACAAAACCCTGGTGAGAGATGACAGGGGTCTGCCCAGCGCAAGTGATTGAAAATATCAGCATTCCGGCGAGACCACCCAGAGCCGGGCTCCATAATTCCCACACTTGTCAATGGAGATCCCTGAAACAGGCAGGCAAGGCAAGCTGACTTGGACAGCTCTCTGCTTTTGAGAAGGGCCTTATTACCCTGACTAATAAAGCAGAAAATTAGCCATTAGAGAAGGACTCACGATTAGATTCGGAAGCCCTCGCGCTCAATAACAAAAGAGTGGAAAATCAAAATGGAATCTGTAGGTACAAGAGTTTGTCTGAATTGAGGGGAAAAGTTTGATTCTATTTGATTTTTTCCTCCTAAGCTCCTGTCCGTTAAAATATGATTTTACTGTCACATGCAAATATATTCACTTATCTAGAAACAGAAACCACTTTACTAGGGCTAATCACCTAATCTGCCTTTTACTATAATTCCTCCTGTTCCCCACCCCACAGTAGGGTTGCCACTTTGGACTCACGAAGGAGCTTTACATAACTTCCAGATAAAAGACCTGATCATGAGGAAATCTCATTTGAGAAAATCTATCTTGGGCAGTACGGATGACAAAAGCATGTTAAACTGGTTAAAAGGAAATGTATCGGTGAAAACATTTTATGACTATGACTCTAGAACCAGACTCCTGGATTAAAACCAGGCTCCCTCCATCTACCACTGACTGGCCTTCGGCAGATTAAGCTGAACCGCTGTCTGTTCACCCATAAAATTCGATGATGAGAAGTTCCTGCATCTTCAGATTGCACGGAAATTAAATGCGACTCATGTAAATTCCATAGCCCAGTGACTGAGGGAGAGCCAGTGATGTAATGACACTACCATCCCGCACACACTCTGTAAAAACCTACCAGCTGTTTTAAAACAAAATGATCACTTGTCATAGAGAGCTATACAGCCAGTCACTTCTCTTCCCTACAAATGGATCAAAAACAAATTCCAAGAAGTCAAAGCAACACCCAAACCAGAAGACCTCTCCATAGAAGGAGCCTGGGGAGAGAGGGGGTGAGGTAGCTGAGCGCACACACACTGCAACAGAGTCCAGGGAAATAATACAGGAAAACCCTGTTGCTTTGGCACTTTACTATTTTTAGGATCAGAGATTTCTGAGATTTGCAGAGCACCTCACAAATAATACTTCTGCGGAAGGCTTCCGAGGTCCCAGACAGATGGAGAATTCACAAGGCCTGGCTCAGATCAACGTATGGAAGTAGGCGCTGAGCACTGGGTCTCTTGGGCAGAGGAATGAGATTTCTAGGGTGCTTGTCCAGTAGGGTACTATTGTTCCTTATGAGAAGGTGGGAAGTGAAAAGTGAAAAAGTGATGCAAAAGGAGACACAGAGGAAAACACACGAGGTGAATCCCCAAAGAAGATTTTATTTATTTATTTATTCACTTATTTTTTGAGACAGAGTCTCACTTCGTCACCCCGGGTAGAGTGCTGTGGCATCATAGCTCACAGCAATCTCAAACTCCTAGGCCCAAGCGATCCTCTTGCCTCAGCTTCCCAAGGAGCTGGGACTAGGTGCCCACCACAATGCCTGGCTATTTTTAGAGATGGGGTCTTGCACTTTCTCAGGCTGGTCTCAAACTCCCGAGCTCAGGCAATCCAGAGTGCTAGGATTACAGACGTGAGCCACCGCACCCAGCCGCCGAAAGATTTTTAGATGAGGAATGAAGGCTCACATCATAGCCCAGTAGGCAAAACAGCTGATTAGGTGGCAATTGTGTCAAATTAAGGGCTCACAGCTCAACAGATTAAACTCAAATGACACATATTCCTAAGGATATTTATGGGTAACTAAATCATCTAAGATAAAGATTCCCAAATTACTTACACCAGAATAGAAACTCTTACAAACATCAATGCCAAATTTCATGCTAACATTCAATGTAATTTTAGACATTTCAGAAATAACAGATTGCAACAACAAATGTGTTTGCTCCCAGCAAGCGAAATCCTGCCACCTCCGCCGGCTAAGACAGTGACACGGCGGTTTTAAATTTACTGAGAGGGAAACGCAGGGTAAAAGTAGCATTGATCATTATGATTTTCTGTGGAGGTATGCCTCGATTTCTTTCTTTTTTAAAAAAAAATCAGCCATACTAAATCTATAAGAAAAGTGTGGAACCAGCCATGTCTATGATATCATGCCAATCAAAGGTTTTACCCAGAATCTTCTTCCTACAGTTTTGAGTGTGAGGCGAGAAATGTGTCCAAAGACTGCCTGTTGACTGTTCTGTATTCCACAGCAATTAGCCCCCCAACAGCCCCCAACCCTCTCCAATCTCTGTCCTGTGTGCAAAACACTGGAAGATCCAATACACTGTTATTGCTCCATTTTGAAAGAACAAAGTTAGTTTTATATTTAACAATTTTCCTGTCTGAGTTTTGACACCATCAACTAAGGACTAATTGAGCCGGGAAGTCACGTCAAGATGCATGACTCATTCAATATAAATACATCAGCAATGTACCCCTGCCAGTGGGTTTATATTGGAAACAATGCCAGTGCCACAGACAGAAATTCATCTGCGCCCGCCATAAGGAGTAAATATAAAGATTGGAGGTGCACGATTTATAGAAACAACTGAACAAGAGAGTTAGGAAATTCAGTGTCAAGCTATGTGGGATATTTTCAAACTGCTTTGTCATAAAGAGCTATTGTTAAAGATGGTATAAACCCAAAAGGAAAAAAAAACCCCAATAGCAACATTTTAAATAGCAATTTTTGTCACTGGATATGATGCATCTTTGTCTCACTGGAGTCTGGGTGCTGCTGGGCAGCTCAGGGCTTTCCTCTGAGTCAGTCTCACAGCAGAGGTGCAGGCTGCGTGCACGCGGGCACTGGGGTGCTGAAGGTTTGTTCCTATCAAACAATTTCATTTCACAATTTTCTCCTTCCACAAACAAAGAAAGGCATTCATTTCAGGACTCACCCACATTATCCAGGTCCCAACACGCAAAGAGAACATTTTTCCAGAAGATCGGCAGGTCCGGGTTCCACGTTCCATGTTCCCAGAGGCAGTGAGATGGGAGAGTGAGAAAAAAAGGGAAGAAAGAGTAGTTTAGAAACACAACTGGTGCTGCTTTATCCCAATACTACGCCTAATAATAACAGCTCCCTCCTCCTTGGAAGCCACCCCAGTGCCAAATACATGGTGGGTTAAGGAGAAAGTGTTGGTAGAAAAACAGAGTAGATAATTCAGGAGAGATAGGAAAAGATCTCTCACTCTCATTTTCATCTAACAGCTGCAAATGAGGGAATACACACTCAAGCCACATTTGAATATGCAATAGATGTTTTTAGGTAGATAATACGAAAGAGCTGCACGAACGTACAGGGACAAAAAGTAATTAGAGCAAGTCTGGGCTAGAGAGTCGGCTGCAGGGCAACTGCTACCAGGGAAGGACAGAAGCTGAATCAAACTACGTAATAATCAGAAAACTTAGGAAAATGATTTACACATTCCAGTGAGCATGTGACCAAAACAATTCTAGTTGACACACTCACAATGAAAATAAATTACAACCCAGTTTAGATATGCTACAGGTCAGAGATACGGAATAAAGTTGGAATTCTTCAAAGAAAGGACCAAAGAAACACGTTGTTTGTTAGAATTATTATCCTTCTTTTATAGAAGTCCAGGAAAAAAAAATTAAAATGTCATTACATTTCTAGGACACATTGTTTTTTTGTTTTTTATTTTTATTTATTTATTTATTTGAGACAGTCTCACTCTGTCGCCCTGGGTAGAGTGCCATGGCGTCATAGCTCACAGCAACCTCAAACTCTTGGGTTCAAGTGATCCTCTTGCCTCAGCCTCCCGAGTAGCTGGGACTACAGGCGCCCGCCACAATGCCTGGCTACTTTTAGAGTTTCACTCTTGCTCAGGCTGGTCCAGAACTCCTGAGCTCAAGCAATCCACCCACCTCAGCCTCCCAGAGTGCTGGGATTACAGGGTGAGCCATCGCACTCAGCAGGAGACACTGTTTTTTAATTTACAAACCAGGATAATTGCTCCATTAGGGAAGAAGTTTCACTGTATAAATTCACATATTTTTAATTAGCATGGATCCTTAAACTCCCCAAACTGAACTTTTCAAGTGAAACAGTTCATCTGTCATGGCTTTCCACATGAGCAGTCACCTTGGAAAACCAGGCTTTGCCAAAGTCATGCTCGAGGAATTCTATGATCCTCAGGTCCACTCAGGATTCCTGGGCCTCTGCCTCACAGGCAGAAACTACTGGTCATTTCCATCGAATGCTACCATCAAATCAAAAGGATCTCGAAGAGATACTGTATGCACATATTCATAGTAGAATTATTCACAACAGTCAAAAGACAGAAGCCACACAAGTATCTAGCAACAGATGAATGAAGAGATAAATGTGATATTTACATTCAGACAAGGGAATATCATTCAGCCTTAAAGAGGAAGGAAATTCTGACACATGCAACTTTGTGAATGAACCTTGATGACACTGTGCCTAGCTGTCCAAAGGACCAATACCGTGTGGTCGGAGGTCCCTAGAGCAGAAAAAGGCACAGAGACAGACAGTAGAACGGTGGTTTCCAGAAGCTTCAGGGAGAGAATGTGGAGCTGTTGTGTAACCTGCACAGAGTTTTGATTTTGCAAAATGAAATGAGTTCTGGAGATTAGTTGCACAACAGTGTGAATGTAAGTAACGCTAGTGAATTGTACACTTAAAAAGGGTTAAGATGGTAAATTTAATGTCTTGTATATTTTACTATATTGGGGGTGGGGGTTGAAGGCTACAGTCACAATGGTTCTTGGAACTATTTAGCCAACCTGCCTGGATCCCATCTTCAAAGTAAAGTCAACCCTCAGTATAAAGCACTAAAAGGCGGGGGCGGTGCCTGTGGCTCAGTGGGTAGGGTGCCGGCCCCATATATCAAGGGTGGTGGGTTCAAACCCAGCCCCAGCCAAACTGCAACGAAAAAATAGTGGGGCGTTGTGGCAGGTGCCTGTAGTCCCAGCTACTCAGGAGGCTGAGGCAGGAGAATCGCCTAAGCCCAGGAGTTGGAGGTGGCTGTGAGCTGTGTGACGCCACAGCACTCTACTGAGGGAAATATAGTAAGACTCTGTCTCTACAAAAAAATAAAAAAGCACTAAAAGGCTAAAGCTGCTGTTTCTAGTGGGAGCAAAAACCTGCCTTGTTATTAATTCAAGAAATTTGGTCACACTCTCTCACTGGATGGTAAGATGGTGCTGGAAGAAATCATGACAAAAATACCTACAAAGACCAGCGATGAGCCCGGCTGTCCCCATTCACTCCACAGCCCTCTCCTGCAGGAGCAAAATCCCTAAAAAGCACCTCGGCAGGGCCTTCCTTTTACAAGTTTATCAACTTGGCTTTTGGATATTAATCTAATTCCTTCATCCTGAGAATGAATGGTGATTTTTCTTCTCACTGCAGACACGTGTGAACTTTA
Organism: Perodicticus potto; assembly: GCA_963574655.1. Taxonomy (NCBI): domain Eukaryota; kingdom Metazoa; phylum Chordata; class Mammalia; order Primates; family Lorisidae; genus Perodicticus; species Perodicticus potto. The sequence goes on along the minus strand of CAUYRH010141989.1, from coordinate 40,516 downwards.
ATCGTACTGACCAAAAAGCAACTCAGAGAAAACAGTCGCTCCTCTCTCGGACACGAGCTCCTTTCACTTGCTGGAGTATTAGAACAGGGGCTGCACTGGGGCTACAAAGCGAAGCTTGTTTCTGCTTTCCAACACCTCCTGCCCTGGTGGGCCTGGGTCTCTCTTAGGGGGGTTGACACCTCAGTGAGAGGAGACACCGGAACAGGGGGAGGCCTTGGGGGAGGAGGTGTGAGGCCTGTCCTCACACTCCCTTGAGTGACCTTGAACAAGCCAGTAACCATGTCTGTTCCCCGTGAAAAGGGAAAGTAACTAAAGTCCTGGTTTTCTCAGAGGGATGTGGTAGAGGTCAAGTCAGCGATGCGCTCAACGACCCGTGAGGACCACAGAGCAGTGTGAATTCAGGGGGGACTTGGGGATGTTCTCAGTGATGCCCGGCAGCTTCCCAGATCAGCATCCACTGCAGATGGGATGTGCCTGGCCTCAGCCAGACTGCCCAACAGTCTTTCACGCTGCCCTGTCGGGTGCTCTATTGATTTGTCTCCAAAAAAACAAAGGCCCATGAGTCTGAGACAGAAATTCTGAAAGTGGGGCTCAAGGGGACCAGGAGGTTCCTGTAAGACCCTTTTAGGGGACGCATGAGGTCAAACTATTTCCCTAGTCACACTAAGACATAATTTGGCTTTTCACTTTCTTCTTTCCTGGGGGTACAGTGGGTGTTTCTAGAAGCTGTGCCATGTGGCATTTTACCCTTCGTCTCTACTGCAGAAGAGACCAGAAGAACCCATTCTGTTCTGCTAAGCTGGGCATTAACAGATGTGCAATGCCAGTCCTTAACCTCAATGACTTTTATCTTGGAAAACATAGTTAACCTCCATAAAAAGAACTATGTTAACATGAAATTGATTTATTATTTTCATTTGAAGTGAACTAAAAGTATACATTTTTTAAAATTTTCAGTTGTAATTTTTAATGCAGGTCCTAGCAATAGGGGTAACACGCATAAAGAAAAGTTCTTTACAGTTTGCCATTATCTTCGAGAGTGTCCTGAGGTCCTAGGACTAAAATGTTCGAGAGTGGCTGGTCTAGAATAGGCAGCATGAGGGAAAATGCTAAAAAACAAGGCTGCGGAAGGGGCCGAGAACAGCCCATGGAGACCGGTGGCCACATCAGGGATTCTGGTCTTTATCCAAGAGCAACGTCCAAATAGTCCATAAAGTAGAGGAAGCTTGAATTAAAGTCACTTTCTCTCTGTGCAATAGTTGTACAGAATTATTAATTGCTCAACTTATTTTTCTGCCACTGTGATTCATAAATCTCCATCGCCCTATAATGAATGTCAGAGTTGCTTTTCACAGGAATAAATTCCCCAACACGATCAGAGGCATATATGGAATTGGGCATGCCTTTAAAAATCAACTTTATGGTTAATTTGTGGAAGATGTTTATAGATGATCTTTTTTTTGTTTCCCAATGTCTCCCACTTTCATGTGTGCCCAGAATTAAGACCTTGGTTTCTGCTCTGGGGAGTCTCTGCAGCTCTGCTGATAGCTACCTGCAAAAGACGGCATGCTCTACCCCAGAAAGGCCGCCCTGTTGCTGAGGACCTTCTTTGGTCTCCCTCATCTGTTCTCCTATCCTGCTCCCCTCAGAACTGGTTGCAAACCTTATCTATTCTAAAATCCCTTATGCTCTCCCCTCATTCTTAGGAAAAAACCTCTCTTCCCGGTGCCTCGAGAAGCCAGGCAGGAATCTATGGAGTTAATATTATGCACTATGATTATAAAATTTATGAGTTGTAACTTTAGTGTCAGCAAGATAAAAATAATCCTTTTAATATGCAGTTACCAGAAATAAATAGAAACTGAAAGCATGATTGTGATTTTAATAATGAGAAAATCATTGTGTGTTGGTAAAATCAGTAAGAAAAGACAAAGAGAGCCATTCCAGGTCAAGGTAGGTGTGTGAGAGAGAGGGGACAAGGCTGGTCACAGCAGAAACTTTATCAAAGTACATTCTCTGGAAACACTTGCCAAAACGTAACTAATTGAGGGGACAGCCTGTGTCCTAAAGAAAGCAACTGATAAGGTGCTACACGGACTGAGATGGTAAAACATTGAGAGAACAGAGCTCTAAAAATTCTAAAACATCAGAGAAGAAAAGAACTGCATGGAATTGAACTTCTCAATGTATCTAAGACATTCTTTAAAAAACTTCTTCTTCTTCTTTTCCTCCTCCCCTCCCCCTCCCCCTACCTTTCCCCTTCCCCTTCCTCTCCCCCTCCCCCTACCTTTCCCCTTCCCTTCCCCCTCCCCCTACCTTTCCCCTTCCCCTTCCTCTTCTTCGTCTTCATCTTTGTCTTCGTCTTTTTTGAGAGGCACAGAGCAAGGAGAGAAACATTATTTCACAATTTCACAAGAGTCTGTCTTTTCTGAATCAACTTTGGCTTGTGAGTCACTCAACCCATGTGAGCCTTGGTTCCATCACAAAATTCCATACTACAGTTATTGTGGAAAAGGCTAGAAATAAATACGTTTCCAGCCCTCAGATACTTGGCACATAGTAGGTCCTCAGAAAATGGCAGTTCTTTTTCTCTGCTTCTTCACCTTTTTCTTCCTATCACAGTAGGTCATTCAAGAGCAGCTCAACTCTTAGGTAACTGTGATCTACGTTCAGACCAAAAGATACTGATTCAACAGAGAGAGGGAAATAGAGAGTTCGACTTCTCATTGCTCCTCTTCCTCGCAGGACATCACCCCATCTGTAACGTGGAATCTCGGGGAGTCTGAAATCTCTGTGCGATGGGGCTGTCCTCCTTCTGCTCTCTCTGGTTTCCTCCTACATTCCAGCCCTTCATTCTAGTGTCTTCCTAATGTTGTCTTCTGCGTGTTGGCCCTTTCCCCAGTTGTACCTTCAGCTTCTTTCATTCTAGGCAGCGTCCTTGGTAATCTCATGGGTCCTTAAGGAGGGTCCTTGGCATCACAGCTCCTTGCCTAAAAATACACCACCGTACGTCCCTTCCCTCGCCTCTCCCAAATTCAGCTTTCTGCACCTCAAGCCAACTACATGCCTCGCACCCTCCTCGCTCTTCACCACTCAACATTTTCCTGACCTGCCAAACCCCAATTTTCCTCCACATCCAGTGTGAACCTCCCTCGTGAAACCCTTTCCAGTCTCCCGGGCAGAATCTTTCCTTGATGATTCTCCAGAACTGGAGTGACCATCAAAAAAAAATGCACATGTAGTGTTTGTAGCATGTAATATTTCATACATAGAAAGATACGAATGAAAGATATGGAGCATAATAATGAAATGAACATCTGAGAACCATCACCTAACGATAAGACGTATCGCTAATATGGGTGAGTGGACTAGGGAGTTCTCTTGCCTCCATCTTTTCCTAAACAATACTGTTAAGTTTTTCATGGTTTTGAGCCTTATAGTAATGGTACTGGAGCACATAATCTGTGACTTGTTTTTTTTTTGGCCAGCAACATTAAATATGCTTCCATACGGTTGGTTTATAGCTATCATTCATTTGTATGGCTGCATAATATCTCATTTTGCGAACATAACACAGTTTATTCATCCATTGTCTTGGGTATAGACATTTGTGTTGTTTCTAGTTTCTTGCTAATATGGATATCTTTGAAACATTCTTTTTTTTTTTTTTTTTTTTAGACAGAGATGCACTCTCTCACCCTGGCATCATAGCTCACAGCAACCTCGAACTCATGAGTTTAAGCCATCCTCTTGCCTCAGCCTCCCAAGTAGCTGGGACTACTACGTGGGCATTGTGGTAGAGCTTTCTATTTCTATCTCCAATAGTTTTTCTATTTTTAGTAGAGATGGGGTCTCGCTTTCACTCAGGCTGTTTGCAAACTCCTGAGCTCAGGCTGTACACCCCCCTTGGCCTCCCAGAGTGCTGGGATTACAGGTGTGAGCCACCGTGCCCAGCCTTGAAACATTACTTAGCGTCCACATGCAGGAGTTTATCTATAATATACAATGAGAGGCAAAAGTCCTTTGTTGGACTACACCCATATCTTTCCAAGATAATACCTTTTGCCAGTCTTGTATCAATTTACCTGCTTCCCTCCAACAAAGTATAAGATTTAGCATATTCATAATGTTCTCTTTTGACACTCATCATTATCATACTTTACGCTAACTTTACTTGTGTCTATATCCTGGTCTCCCTATAAGATGATAAGCATCCTATTTTGTTCACCTTTAAATTCTCATAGTCTACAATGGTACCTTGCTTGCAAAAGATGATAAATGAATACTAAATTGAAGGAAATACAATCACCTATCTATGATTTGAGTTACAAGGCATTCTTTTTTTTAAATGCAAACAGCATGAAGGGATTAGGGGGTTATCGCTGCTTTGTGCAAATAGAATTAATTCAATCAGACTGCTTTCTTATCTATTATTTACATCAGCAGAACTAAGAAAATGGTAGTTGTATTTGAGAATGAGAGAAGGTAATAAATTTGGAGCAAAGAGTGTATTTTGGGAAGGAAGAAAAACTTAACTATGAGCACAAAAGTGTGACTCGGGACAGCGTGTGCACCCCAGACCTCAGATCCCACAACTGATACTGTAGCTCCAAAATTTATTCCTAACTTAGATAAATGTAGTTGTCCATGCTGGCCTGGAAACCTAAATGCAACAATTTTTAATATTTTCTCTCAGGGCACAGAATTCAAAATTCTGAACAACTACTAACAAATGGACTTTTGGAAAAAATGACTCATCTGTAAAATGGGGAATGCCTATATTCAGAAAGTAGGGCTTTGCCTTTTATCACTCTAGTCTTTTCACCCCTAAGGCTAAAAATGCCAGAGGCTGAAGAAAAGAAGTATTTCCATGCTCTTAAAAACAAAATGCCCAGCATCCATTAAAATACCCTTTGATCATTGCTTGATTTCTGCTTTGAAAAATACTCAGAAAGGTGGGCCAAAACTTTCCAAAATGTGAGATACACATGCATTCCTTGTGGGAGAAATGTAAAAAGTTTAAAAGAAGACCATGGGATGAAGACGGGGAAGAAAACATGGGCAAGATTGCTCACCCTGTGTCTAAAGAGCACAAACAGCTGAAGGCAAGTTCCCCCCCTACATGATTAACAGCGAAAAAATAAAAGACTTCTAAACATTTCGAGGTCAATGACCTTGTCTTCCCCACGTCTTTAATGTTGGTTCTCATATCACATGCAGACCGATACTTTAGTAGGTCAGTGGTGAAAAACAAATTCCTGAAATCACTGTGTACCTTGGTGAACAGGAAAAGTCAACAAAAAGTGGTTCACAGCTATGCCATAAATCTCTAGTCAGCAACTCCATACAGACAAATTCAGCTTGTCTGTGCAACAACAAAACCATCCAACCATCAAGAAAATAACGTGTTTAAGAACAGAACTCAGTGTTTTCAGCCCTGGTACAATGCACAGGCTCACAAACATCCTGTCTGGTGTTAAAGGTATAATCAACACGATTGCTAAAGTTACAGGGAGAGAACTAATAAAGAGAGCGATGTTTAAAATATTACTCTGATTAGCTCAGCTGCTAAGACTTTTTGGAAATATGAGAATTATGTGCTCAAATTTCTATCCTATAATCCTGTAACATTATGCTGAATCAGTTTACTATAAGGGTTTGCATTTACTGAATACCTAAAATGTACTATATGTAAAAGGAAAACCCTATAAGAATCTGGCTCTTAACCAGGCCCCCTGGCTCACACCTGTAATCCTAGCACTTCTGGAGGCCAAGGCAGGAGGACTGCTTGAGGTCAGGAGTTCAAGACTAGCCTGAGCAACAGCAAGACCCAGTCTCTATAAAAAAGAGAAAAATCAGCCAGGCATGATAGGGCAGGCATATAATCCCAGCTACTCAGGAGGCTGAGGTGGGACGACCACTTGAGCCCAGGAGTTTGAGGTTGCTGTGAGCTATAAGAATGCCTCTGCTGGGGCAACAAAGTGAGATACTGTCTTAGAGGAAAAAAATAAAGAATGTGACTCTTGACTATTAAGAGAGATTTGGGGGGTGTGGTGAAGGCTAGGTTGAAGTCCAGGGGCAATAGGGAGTAAAAGAAAAGAACACACTTATTTGACTCTGATTAATTTTCTGTCTGCACAATACAACCTGCTCTCCTGAGTCCTTAATTCTGTACCCACTTCCGTCTATATCTAGCTCAGGAAATCTAACATAAGGAAATGGTTCTTTCCCTTTTTATGCTTTTTTTCTACTTTCAACACTTTCCCTTCATTTTGCTAAAATTACACTTTTGGTCAAAGAAATAATTTTATCGGTCAGACACTTTTTTCCATATCAGCTCATTGCCAGATAGTAACTAACTGCACCTTCCATGGAAGGCCACTAGTGGCTCCGACCAGCTGTTAGTGTTATATAAGCAGCTCACAGACTCAGGAGGGAAAGTGCCACTCGCTACCTTCCAGCACGGCCTAGTGGATTTTTATCTTCCACTGGACTAACAGCTAATCAGAGGTAACAAACGCTCACTTTCCTTGCGTCAAATGGAGGCCAGGAGAACATGTTTTAAGAGACGTACTATACCCCAGCCTTGTAGTTATCATTTTAATTTATTTTAATGGGAACCACCTAGATAAATCCTCCTGCTATGCTTTGAAAAGATTACCCAGAGCCTCTCTGAATTCATCCAAATCCAGCAGAGGAGTGAAAGGGAAGGCAAATAATAAAATGTGATTCCAGGTAACATGGTAAATGGTGAGAGTGCTCAGTCAATTCAGAAAAACAATACATTAACTGTTATCAGTTAGGTCAATGTGATCATTTTTTGAGATCAAAAACTATATTGCCCGTGCTTATGTTATTGTTATTTTAAAAACCCTTAGTATTTTTACATAGGAAAACCTGCACAAAATGATTTTTCATTTCCTCATATTGAAACTGTGTTTTAATAACTCCGAGCTATAAAAACAATCAAGAAGTTTACGCTGTGTTACCGGGTTTAAAAAAAGAAAAGGTTTTTAATCGATGACGATGCTTTAGGATTGTAGATTTGAAAGCTGAAGCATCTGTAACTCCATCATAAAGATAAACTATCATCTGGGGAAATTAAGTGAACCCACAGTCTGGAAAATGACATTGCTGCTTATTTTTCCTGGAACACACTTAGTTATCTTCTGACTGCATACTACGGAGACCAGTGGTAGACTTAAAACAAAATAACCTGGAGTGAAGTAACCTGAAAGGAGTAAGTATATTCATAAGGTGAAGCCCCAGACATAAAACATCGCGATACTGCTTCACTTGGTGGGAATGTTTGGCAACTGGGTCACACACACACTTAAGCAGCATGACTCACTGTTGCATTACCTAATTCCTTTTAATCTATAATATGTTTTTCAAAGGAAGCAAATAGCTAAGAATAGCACAAATTACTCATCCTTTATAATAATGTAGATGATCTTGTAACATGATAATATTTCCCGGGATTCATAAATTTTGTCAGAGAAAAAAGCACCGAACCCATTTGGCTTTTTAAAAATAAAATCTATACTTTTTTGCCTTCTGTTATTTTAACATCTGACCATGAGAGAAAAAAGTAAGGTGTCTCTGGGAAGGAAGCCAGGTCAAGAGAAAAGAGGATCAAGGTACGAACCTTAGCCTCAGGTCTGTATGGGATGCGGGGCTTGGTACAGATGCTTCCCAGCTGGCTGGCTGGCTCTCTGCTCTCTCAGGCCACTTTCTCCACTCATAGTCAGAGTGCGCTTTCCCTAGCCACCCTCCCCCATTTTATTCATCTGCATACAACCCTTCAACCCATCAATGCTTGAAGGAATGCTTGAATGCTTCAACCCTTCAATGGTTCCCCATCTGATGAATTCCCAAATGTCTTGCGTTTACAAACTGGGTACACTTCTCTAAACCTTGGCATGTGCTGGGTGGATCTCATGGAGGCCCAGGGACCAATGATCCATCACCTCCACCATGTCCAGACATCAGGGAAGCAGAACACTTCGCTTCCTGGCCATCCTGGTGACTCTCTTTTGGGTGCTGGCCACAATGGGGTGAGTGGCATTCATTGGTGCTTTTGGGAATCTTTGAGGCTAGATGTCACTGTGGTGGCCAAAATAGGAGTAAAAACGGCTTGGTGCAGGCAGCACAGACAGGATCAGTTTTGCAAGAAGAGGAGAAATCCCAGAGGTTTCTAAACCCAGTTGGGAGATATTGACTCCAGTTGGAGTTGCCATCTTTGCAGGTGGAGAGAGACTAAAAGACTATAGCTGTATGATAGTCATTAAGCTGTACAGTTAGGATAGCCCAGGAAACCCAGTTTTTGTAAGTTAAAAAGCTCTTTTTTTCTGCAATTTTTGGCCGGGGTTGCGTTTGAACCCACCACCTCCAGCATATGGGGCCTGCGCCCTACTCCTTTGAGACACAGGCGCCACCCTTAAAATGCTCTTTTAAAAAAATAGATCAGCTCTATTTGAAAACATGAAAATGTAGCAGTTTTACCTAATTATTTTGGTAATTAAATTATCAATGTACATCACTTCAGGATCAAAGAGCATAAATGAATTTCTCACAGATTATTTTAGAATAGGCAGAGTTAAATATCTATGATACTCATATTTTTCCAACTTGAATGATGCAGATATGTAGGAGGTGAATCAGCAAAATAATTTCTATTCGATTTTGAAATGTGGAAACATTTTACAGTAAGATTATCATATCAAGTCTACCTTTCTAACTCCCTTTTTTGGGTTATCAAATAAAAAGCCTTTAAAAGTGGCAAAGGCAAAATTACATTTAAATATACTCAGGAGTAACGTTTATTTTTTACAAGGATCAAAAAGTAGATAAACACAGTCAGGACCCAAAGCTTGAAACATAAATATCAAGAGTAAAGGTTAATTTGTTAAATATGGATTTTCATACTGAATTAAATGTCAATAACATATGCATCATGCCACAAAACATGGGTACATTTGTTTGACTACCTACTATTTCCCAGTCATATTATAAGTTTTATTTCTAGGGTGGCCCTGTGGCTCAAAGGAGTAGAGCACTGGCCCCATATGCCAGAGGTGGCGGGTTCAAACCCAGCCCTGGCCAGAAACTGCAAAAAAAAAAAAAAAAATAGTATTATTTTTAGTCCCAGGTGGGTATTATCAAACTAGTTTTCTTTTTTCTTTCCTTTTTTTTTTTTTTTTTTTGAGACAGAGTCTCACTCTGTTGCCCCGGGGTTGAGTGTCATAGTGTCATCATAGCTCAACCTTAAACTCTTGGGCTCAAGCCATCCTCTTGCCTCAGCCTCCCAAGCAGCTGGGACTGCAGGCGCATGCCATCATGCCCAGCTATTTTTTTTCTTTTTTTTTAGTAGAGGTGGAGTCTCACTCTTGCTCAAGCTGGTCTCAAACTCCTGAGGTCAAGCAATCCACCTGCCTCGGCCTCCCTGAGTGCCAGGATTACAGGTGTGAGCTACCACGCCTGGCCACCAGACTAGTTTTGAAGAGGAAATAAAGGTGCAAACAACTTAGGTGATTTGGCCTTAGGTATTTAGCTAATACCTACTAGTACTGAAAGTGCAGCAGGTGGGCCTCGCAGTCAGCTTGCTCCCCAGTGTATACCAAACTTAACGGTAAGGACAACTCGCTCCCTGGGTATTGCATCACCATGTTTATTCAGCTCGTCAGGGTCTGTAGGCAATGCACTTCCATATGTTCTCATTTTGTGTTTATTACCTTATTTACAATGTAACCTTAAAAGGGCATCTAACATTCAAAGAGACAACGAATTTAGGTGGAATACAAATGTATTTTAATCTGTGGTAGCAGTTGGTTTTAAATCTGACCTCTAGCTTATCAAAATGATCTTTGCCCACACAGACTCCTGGTCTCCTGATTTAGCTCTGCATAATTTTGTGGCTGTTGGCGGGAAAGAAATAAGTTTTTAATTAAAGGTGAATATGAGTTTCTGATTAACCATGTGCTGATATTTGAATTAATTCTTGTGAATGTTTCATGTACTTTTATACTGAAAGGGTTATGGAGATGAATAGATTTATATGGCATAATGCTGATTTTTTAAAAACTAGAAATTCAAATACCACATATTATGAGTGTCTCACTTTTTTACTTATAAAATACAGGAACATACACAATGTCAATGAATTTTTTTCATTTTCTGTGTAATACAGGGAATCCTGTGATTTCCATTTGCCAGTTAGGAAGATGAGGCCTAGACCAGCTTTGTAAGTGGCAGATGAGCTGGGGATAGAACAGCTTTCTGATAGGAATCACACATGTGTGGTCAAATATTTGCACACAGTGGATGGCCATCATGTTTCCCATTTTGTAATGTATTTATGCAAACTCTATAAATACCGTATACAGACACAATTGCTCTTGAGCACTAAGAGCCATCCAATTTCTCACATTCCAGAGGAAGTCTGAATATATAATTCTAATATTACATTAAAGTGTTTAATTCCTAACTATTCAAAACCTCAGTATCTGACTGTGCTCTTTTACCCCCCTTTTTGCTTATTCCTAGTGGGTGATTATAACTATCTGATAAGGGTAGATTTCCCCTTTCAAGTTGAAGCTTTGTATACTGAACACTGGAAGCATTTTTGTTCCTGGAATACGGAGGTTGATAATCTTCTTATAGTAATTTTTCTACCTGACTTCAAACATTCAGTATACACATGAGGAATGGCTTCATCTGTTTATTCTTAAAAAGAAGTATGAGATCATAAGAATCTCATTTTCTAAAATCTCAGTAAAGAGTGTTATCTAGATCAGAAACATTTAGGCAATGGCACATGCTGATGAATGCGTACATGGCTCTATTTTGTATTAGAGGCTGATGAAGATCTCCCTAAAAGGGATTCGAGATCAGATAAACCCATAGACCTAAACCAAGAATTCTCTCATATATTTTTGGATGCATTCAGCACTTTATGGGCATCTTGCCCAGCCTATCTCATTTCTCTTTCAAGCCAGTCACTATCAGCTTGGCCCTCCACATTCTATTCTACTTTTGAGAGCTCTGTCTAGCTCACACGACTACAACCTCATCTCTACAATGAAGAATGTCAATAATTGTACAGATTCTTCCATCTATGAAAGCATAAAATTACCCATGAAATTAGATCAATGGGTTAGAGGGTGTTTTCTGAAATTTCCAGATAATTACCTGTTTTTTCCACTTTGCCTACAAAGATCTGATCAAGGGCTGGCTACTTCTTCCACATTCCAGCTTGATCCAGGTGCGGACCAACCCTTCTCCCCTGCTATCAGAGGCTCTTCTCAGACATCCCCGGACAAGCACTCACTCAGTGAAAAGCTGTGCCAGGGCCCCCACTCTGGTACCACTCAGTGGGGAACACAAAGGTGAATAAGATGGAGCCCTGGCTCTCCATCAATAAAACACCCAAAAGAATAAATTGATGGTAAGCTCCATGAGGGGAAATAGCAAAAGGTCTGCAAAAGGAAAAGTGAGAGTGAAACTTTCTGAGAATGATTGAGAAAAAAATGTCATTAAGGGGGTAGTGTTTGAGTGTAGCTTTGAACAACTGGTAGGATTTCAAGACAAAGGAGAGGGCGAGGAGAGGTATTTCAGTTAAAGAAAATGACCTGAGGACAGGCATGGTGGCTCATGCCCGTAATCCTAGCACTTAGGGAGACTGAGGAGGGTGTTACCGCCTGAGCTCAAGACCTTGAGATCAGCCTGAACAAGAGCAAAACCCTGTCTTTACTAAAACTAGTGGGGTGTTGTGGCCAGCACCTATAGACCCAGCTACTTGGGAGGCTGAGACAAGAGGATCACTTAAGCTCAAAAGTTTGAGGTTGCTATGAGCTGTGACACCACAGCACTCTACCCAGGGCAATAGTGAGACTCTGTCTCAAAATAAATAAATAAATAAAAAATCTGAGCAAAGGACAGAGATACGAACCCTATAGGCATATATAAGAATCGGTGAGAGTGGCCATCATTTTTTTTTTTTTTTGAGGCCATTGAAGAGCTAAAGGAGTTAGCCCTTATTCTTTAGGAAACAGGGATGGCTTGAGGTTTGGAGCAGAAAGTGATATAACTAGAAAAGCACTGTAAAAGGAATAAACTGGAAGCAGAAGTTAGAGAAGGTGAACAGAGTGAGTTAGGATAATTGACTGCAATAGTCCAATGCCGGAGGTGACAAGGCCTGGGGTAGAATGGGTGGCAAAAGGAAAGAAATGCCAGTGGGAGCCACCACAATATGGCCACTGACATTTCCATGGTGTGTATTTGTGGGGGAGCAACGTGAGAAGAGGAAGGTGTAAAAAATGAAGACCAGGCCTCTTGACACATGGGTGACTCAGGACATGGTGGTTTCAGTACGAAACTGATGTGTGGAATTTTTAGATATATTCAGTTTCACATGACCATGGAACAGCTATGGGAAATATCCCCTTGACAATTGGAAATGTGAGACTAGCTTACTAATGAAGGCTGAATAGTTAAGATAAAGATTTGGTGATAATTTATCCAAGCAACAGACACCCCTGGGCCAGGACAACTCACAGAAAAGGTAGGCCAGGTGGTAGGTCTTTTCACGTTGTTTTGATGTCTCTCCATAAAACCTTCTTATCCCTGTTTTACCGATGAGGACTCTTGGCTCAGAGATGTTACATAATGAGTGGACATCGGGGTGAGGTATGCAAGTTGTGACTCACTCTCGCTCTCCTGGCAGCTCTCTCCCCCTTTTTATTTCAGAGTTCCCAGAGTAAGTTCTACCATGCATCCTTTGCCCATTGATGTCTTTTCTGCAGTTCTGATCTTTAGTCATCCTGCTTGACTGAAATTATTCCTAATCGGCCCCAATTATATTCAGAGTCAGTTCCCTGTTTCATCATTGCTTTTAACTTCTCACACTCTCATTATGTAGGATTCCAAGATAACGTCCGCTAAGCCTCCATGTCTTGAATTCTTTCTACACTCCCACTAGGAGAGTGGCCCTTGCATCAGCTTTGGGCCATGTGACCCTTAACACTTCACGGTGCACGCTGGACGTCTATCAGCCCTGCTTTTCTACAGGACATGTCACTGTGACACCACATCCTCCCACATCAAGGCCTAGCAAGCTGTGAACTAGCATTAAAACCACAAGACTCCTTTTCTTCTTCTCCAGAGATTTGGTGGCTACTTCGAGCTTTATATTACAGTTTTCACTACTCCCTGCAAAAATGGCAAATCATAAACTGTTTTTAATAGCTATCTACATTTCATTTTCTTCATTGTGAATATCACGGTTCAGTATCTTTTAAAATCTCTTGCCTCTTTAGCAGCTCTCCATTGAAAGCCGTATTTTCTTACTAATTGTGTTTCTTGCTGTTCCTGGTTAACCAGTCCTGATTCAGAAAATTCTATGTTCCCACGTGCTAGGTCTCACACTTTCCTTCCAACCATCTCAGATAACTCTGAACTCATAAATTAATTCTCACAGTGTGATAGGTGAAAATTATTATTCTCCTAACAGACGAAGAAGTGGCTGCCCGGTGTGGACAGTGACTCATCGCCATCCTTGGATCTTTTTAATGAACCACTCACAGTCAGCTTGCCCTCACTTAAAATCCCCCCAAAATCATGCTCTGCTTTCAATTTTGCTTCTTCTTCCTCCTCTGCTTTTCAGAGAAAGTATGCCAACATTTAGTGTGAGAATAGGTAATTTGGGATTGTGGGTAGGGTGAAGAATCTGTGGCTCTTTGGCCTGAAGAAAAGAAACAGAGAGAAATGGAAAATGTTCTTAAATAGAAGAGCGGTGGGTGTACAGAAGAGAGAGAAGGCAGAGTGCTATAGCTCAGGAGAAAGAACTGGGTAAAGGAATAGATGTGTAGGCCAACCTCCCCTGGGCCTCTTATTAGTCAGTTTATAGTTCTCTAGGAGAACTCTTGTGTTCAAGTCCAAACCACAGGACGCATCCTTCATGAAGTCTCCTTTATTGCTGCCACTCAAAGTGTGGGATCACCTTGCTGACGCCCCTCAACCTTCTCACATATTTGTACCCTAGCACCAGGACTATAATGTTTCCTTCTTTTCTGGCCCAGCACCTAGAATGTGAGTTTCATGTGGGCAGAGATCACCACATGGTCATCCCTGTGTTCCTAACATGTAAGTAATGAAGAAAAGGCTTCTGAAAATAGTGAGAGCCCCACTTCCAGAGGTATTCAACCAGAGGCTGTTAGAGAGGAACTTTCACCATGGTAACTCTATCATTCTGTAGTTTCTAAGTTTTCTAACATTTTAAGTGTCTTCTTATTTTTGAATGATTTCACCAATCCCAAAGAGTTTTAAAATATATGTAACTAGCTGGGTGAGGTAGCTAAGGACTGTAATCCCAGCACTGTGGGAGGCTGAGGGGGGAGAATTGCCTGAGCTCAGGAGTTGGAGACTTACCTGAGCCAGAGTGAGACCCCGACTCCTAAAAGAATGGAAAAACCCAGCAGGGTGCCCCGGCCAGCGCCTATAATTCTAGCGGCCTCTGAAGGCTGAGGCAGTAGGATGCCCACAGCCCAAGTCTGAGGTTGCAGTGAGCTATGACGCCATTGCACTCTGCTCAGGGCATAGGGTGGGACTCTGTCTCAAAAAAAAAAAAAAAGCAAAGAAATAAAAAAAAAGCAAAGAAATTTTTTAAAAAGCAAGGAAATAAAAATATACACATATGTAACTAAATAATGCACCCTAGTCCTCAAAATGAGTATTATAGTTAAATATTCTGATTTTAATAATGATTGATCCTGGAAATTATTATTATTATTATTATTATTTTATTTTATTTTATTTTTTGGCCGGGGCTGGGTTTGAACCGGTCACCTGGTTGCTGGTACCCTACTCCTTGAGCCACAGGCGACACCCTGTTCTAAAAATTATTAAATGTCTTTTCAGGCCAATGTCTTTAATTATAAGCACCAGTGTCTATATAAACGTTTGTTGAACACCTACTACGTGCCAGATGCTAGGGATAAAAGGATGAGCCCTGACTGTGATAACTTACACTCTAGTGAGAACCCTATTTCCATTTTTGGAATTCAGAGGTCATAGTCTAGGTATACAATTTTGATTTTATACTTCTGCTTCTCAGTACAGAGAATGTTTCTCTAAGGATACTACACGTTCTAAGAAAAAGTATTTAAAAGTCCTCTTTAGAAACTAATGATATAAAAGAGGACCTCTGGCCCCTTAGCGTCATTTAAATCCGAACTGTAATTGATCCAACTGGGACATGCCTATGGCCAAAAAGGGAAAGTGAAGACAGCCTCCCAAGGTCATTTCGGAACCAATCTGAACTTGAATCTGTTTTAAATTACAGGTAAAAAGTGCAACCCCGCGCCCACCCCCAGCTCCGAAGCAGCACACTTCCAACTGGGGCCGATCTTGCCAACCCTTTCAGTAACTGTTATTATGAGAAACGCAATATAGGGGCTCCCACCCAGACCCTGCTTTACCAGATTAGTCTGTTTCTAATCAAATGGAATTTAGATTTAAACCGCAATTAGATTTGGGGTTTACAGTCGTGTCTACTTTCATTCATTTTATCCACCCAGTCCTCTCGGCCCAGTCTTAATCTAATGCTCTTCAGAGGGAATTACACCAGAGCTGTGGACCAGAGGGGGGCGGGGGTTGTTCCATCCCCAGGTCCCTTCCAGAGAGCGCCCAGAGCGCGAGCAGCACCTTCGGACTGGGCTGGACCAGCCCTGCCTGGCCTCTCCCGGGGGATCCCTGGCGCTCTCCACCGCCCTCCGGCGACTGCGCTACAGGCCGATTCCCCCTCCGGGTCTTCTGGACGCCGCCCCTCGCTCCTGGGAGGATTTCGCCACCAGCACCCCAGGCTTTTCCAGCGCAGAGGTGGCGGCCCCCGTGAGTCCGGGCGGCCGCTTCACTTCTGCAGAAGGAAAAGCGAAAGCCACGGCGGCCGGGCCGAGGGGGCGGCTGCTGCTTCCGAATCCGCAGCGGCGGCCGGGCCGCGCGGGGTGCGGACCCCGACCTCAACTTCCAGGGGAATTGGGTGTCCCGGAACCCGCCGCAGGCCCCACCATGCTCTCTCCTGCCTGCACAAAGTGCGCCGACTCCTCGCACCCCCGAAGCGCCCTCCCACGGCTCCGGCCCGGCCACCTAGCAGGACGCGCCCACAGGGTTGCTGAGGCTCAGCCGCCCCCGACTCCGGCTTCCTGGGTGACACCACGCTCTCCCTAGAGCGCAGGCTTGCCTTCGCCACCCTCCACCGAAGGTCCCTCACAGCCGAGCCACCGGAATCTGCAATGCCCAGAGAGAGGCGCTCCGCTGGATTTTGTATACAGACTCATTCGCCTCCAGAGTTCCTCGATTTCCCACCCGCACCCTTCGGCCTGATGATTTGCATCCTGGGACCCGCTTGGGTGGAGGGAACAGGGAGCTGGAGCTGGAGGTGGAGAGGAGCCTGCAGCGCGGAGTTGCTGGGACGCAGCTGCGCGCCGCTGGCGGCGACGGCCCGCGGGCTCTGCGGCTCGGCGGGGCAGGGGGAGCGGGCTCCTGCGCCTCTGCCTCCCGGAGGACGGCGCGCGCACACACAGGCACACACGCGCGCACACACACACACACAGCCGCTAACGCCGTACGCGCTGCAAGCCAGAAAGCGGAGGTCAGAGCTACTGTCCACTGGAAAGCAGGGACGGAAACGTAGCCATGGAGTAGGAGGCTCTGGCCTCATCTCCAAGGCTCATACCTTCCCAGGAGGCCCCCAGTACCCCTAGGGAGCGCAAGTCTGGCTTCAGAGATTCGGCTCTCTGGGCTAGCGGTTCACGCTGCAGGGGGCCGGGGATGGGTCCGGAGCCAGCACTGGAGAGCGAGCCAGCGCTCACCTCGGTCCCTTGGCGCAGAGAACTGGCCAGCTCCCCTCGCCTCCAGCACACAACTAGGTGGCCAGGGGCCAGGAAGCCGGACCCCAGAGGGCTCCAACTCCGGCAAGGGCGGGCAGGGGAGTGACACCAGCAACCACGGCGCGCGTTGGCAAAGGCTGGGAACCTCCGAATAGGCTAAGCCGCGGGCGCGGAGGGTGGAGGCAAGAGGGGCGGAGGAGGAGTTGCAGGAGCGGAGAGGGATGACGTCCTCCTGCGCCCTGGGCTCCGAGGGACTGAAGATTCGTGTGCTCGCCCGGCCGGGCGCGCTGGCGCGGGGGTTCGCAGAGGCGCCGCGCCCGGTCCCGCGGCCGCTCCCGCACGGCGCGCAGGGGCGATCTCTGCCAGCTTAAGCCAGGGCGCAAACGTTCCGGCTCCTCGAAGCACCTCTCTGCCCAACCCTCTCCTCGGGGTGCCCGCCCAGAAGTCCTGGCCGATTCCAGGCAGGTTCGGGCAGGCAGCCCCGGTCGGGCCAGCTTCGCCCCTTCCTCGCTCTTTCCCTGGTCGACCTCAACCCAAGGGCAGGCGCCAGCGCCCCGGCCCCTGCCCACGGGGCGAACCGGCGCTCCTGGTCTCCGCCCGTCTACCAAGAAGGACGGGGCACGGGGAAAGGAGAGGTGCTCACCTGGGTCGCCGAAGCCTTCCGGTCTTGGCCCCTAACGGAGCCGATTCCCAGCCCCCAAGCACAACCCTCCTCAGAGAAAAAAAAGTAGCGCAAGGGCAGAGCGAGGTAGAGCTGCTCACAGGTCCCTGCGCGAGCGGCTCTTTCCCTGGAATTCTCCCGGGTCCAGTCTCCACCTCGGCGGCGGGAAAGGGCTCCCGGAGGCTGGAAGCGGCCGCCAGACCCGGGCTCCTCCCGCAGCGGTGGCGGCGGCACCTCCAAGTTGCCACCTGCAGCGCGCGCCGGGCGCCTGTGACAGCCCGCGCCGCCCAGCCCGCGCCGGCCCGCCCTCCCCGTCTGCTGGTTGGCTGCGCCGGGCTCTGGGCGGTCCCCGCGCCCGGCCCCGCCCTGGGCCCGCCTCCCGGCCGCGCTCGCGAATGTGGGTCTCCTTGCTGGCCTCCCCGGGCTTTATAGCCAGCGGGCTCTGCAAGCAGAGGAGAGTCCAGCACACGCGCGCACACACACACACACAATTTTGTGTGGGCAGACGCCGGAGGAAGGAGCGAGGCTATAGGAAACGCCCCTTCCTGTGCCTTAAGGGGACCTGGTAACTTGGTTACTTTTGCAGGTGTTACATTTTTGCAACCTCTGAAAAGAGTTAAAGTCACAGATCCGGAGAGTCTAAGGATGTGGGCTGGAGTGTGGTCTGAGGGCTGTTTCGTTTGAGCATCACCTAGCTTCTCTTGAGACGCCAAATGTGAAGAGCAGTGCCCGGTCTCAGGTCTTTCTCATCCAGCTCTTATCACTGCAGGGGAGGACGGACCCTGAGGTCCCAG
Source organism: Perodicticus potto (assembly GCA_963574655.1). Taxonomy (NCBI): domain Eukaryota; kingdom Metazoa; phylum Chordata; class Mammalia; order Primates; family Lorisidae; genus Perodicticus; species Perodicticus potto. The sequence goes on along the minus strand of CAUYRH010141989.1, from coordinate 22,175 downwards.
AGGACAAGCCCCCCTGCTGGTGTCCGCAGAGTTCCCAGGCCTGAAGGCCGAGCCTGTCCGCCACGTGCTGGTTTGATTCTGTGTCCCATGGAGTGGGAGGCCGGGAAACCCCATGACTGTTCACAGAGCAGGGAAGTCTGTGCATTCCGCAGCACTGGAACCTTTTAAGTAAACAAAGGGAATATCATCTTTCTCTTCTCCTCCACCTTAACCACAAAGACCAGGACAAGAGCTCACTGTGGAATCTGCCAGGATGTTCAGACCCACCCCTCACTCACTCTGCCTCTTAACAGCTTGTGAAGTTGTGCTTTCTGGGAAACCCATTTGGCATTGTCTTCTACAGAAGGAAAAGCAGTAACAGCGGGACAAGCACAAATCTGGAAGGCTAGCCAAGGGACCAGAAACGCCTGACTCTTGGGTGTATCTCTGTGGAACAGGTACATTGCCAAGTGCCTGTTAGTTTAATCACATTTCAAAATTAGCTGCCCACGTGGCACGTTTTATAGCCCATTAGGGAAATGTCTGTGTTTTGAGAGTGTGGCACAGTTAAATGAGACTAGAGCCTGCACATGCAAACTCACATCTCGTGTTTTGTGGACCCCTTCGCCCCATAAGGTGGAGGGAAGAAGCTTCACTAAAGCAAGTCAGAAGGTGGCTCCTCGCCTGGGCATATTGAAAACAGTTGGCATGAGTCAAAAGCCACTCCCTCTTAATGTCACTACCAATAGCTTGGAGTATTGCTTTTTAGCACCGATTCCTTGCAGTAAGGCAAAGATTTTGTTTTGTTTCATGCGTGCCTATTATCTTGGGTCCACTCTGGGAATTAATAGCAAACTTTCTTCCTGCAGCCCACTGCTTACTTTTGCCTCTGAAGAAGAGATTTAGTCTTTACCTCTTTAGCTCTTGAAACTCCAAAAACACAGCAGTCCAGTGGCAGGAGTCACTCCCAAGGAGTCACTTCAATACCCCAGCTTAAGAGCTCACTTATGCATTGCACTTTGACCTCAGTTGGGTCAAACAATGAGTAGATTGAAGGTGTGGCTTGCTCAAGTTTAAGTCCAGTTTGACTGAATAACTAGAGGAATATTTGATAGACATGGGGGCAGAAGGAGGGCTAAGACGGCAGGGATTGTTAAACCAGGTATGCGTCTTTTATGTTGATAGCCAGGTGAAGCGCATTCCTTCTGGGGGGCACTTTTCCTAGCATAGAAGTGGTGGGAAGTTCTTCCACAGGAAAGCAATTTTCCTTGACGTTAAGGCGTTTAAAAGTTCACATGAGTGAGAAAGCATGACATAGGAAAAAGAAGGGATGAGAAAGAACTGGAAGAGAAAACTGGAGAGTCGTGGACATAGGAGCAATCAGTGGGCTCTGGGGCCCTGTGTGGCTCAAGACTCTGAAGGATGAGACAAAATAGAACTGCGGGAATTTCGAGGAGGTAAAGGTAGAAGTTGAGACATGGGGCGGCCTCTGGAGCCAGCCGACACAGAACTGAATCTGGGCTCCAACACCACTGTGGGATTGGCGAGATTTGCAGGTGTGATACTTTATTTAGGCTTCATTTTCTTTGTGAAAAGAGGATGAGGGTGCCTACCTAACTGAGCTGGGGCAAGGATTTACTGACATAACACATTTGCAATGCTCTACATTGAGTAAGCATTCAATAAATCGTAGCTATTACTATCATTTGTGTTTAAAGGGGACGTTAGGTCCCCTTTAACTTCTGACATTTGTTACCATTAGACTGTTTCTTCCAGGCGCCCATCCATCCTATGCCCCCTGTGATAAGAATCTCATTTCCCCTGCAGAGCCCAGTTCATCTCCCCCAGTCCAAAGTGAAATGTGTCTCACGATATTTTTTACCTGTTGGTTCTGTTTCTGTTCGTGGTGGTCAGCTACACGCGTAAACCTTCCTTCACAAGGAAACCTTCCAAATTGTTTGAGACAAATAACAGATGCCCTGTGTGACTCCATTTGTTGAAGCTAAACATGCTCTGTCCCTTTGGCCTCTCCTCTCGTGACCGACTCTCATAATCTCTCATCTCTTACCTTCAAAATTGCCCCTGACCTCCTTAGGGAACGAGCACAATGCTCCCGCCCAGTCCTCCCAGTAAAACACTTGTGTTCGATGTCTTTTGTGCACGTTTTGAATGGGCAGTCGCACTTTCGCTGCTCCCTGCCTTGCTGTGAGCTCAAACCCATACATTTTCACGTTACTGTTTGTTTATAACCTTATGGGTCCTCGTTTTGTTCTTCAATGTTTCCTTTTCCGTAAAAGGAGATCAGACGAAACGAAGTCCCTTTTTGATAATTGTCCTTGAAATAATTTCAAACTTACAAATATAGGGAAAGATGATGTAAGGAAATTCTGCATTTTTCCCTCCTACTTTTCCAAGTTGTTATTATTTTATATTGATGTACCTTTAGATAGATTAGATAGATACTCTTGACCAGTTTTGTTTTTTTGAAGCATTTAAGAGTAAGTGCAGAAGTAATTCTCCATTGCCCCTAAGTATTCCAGTGTTTATATTTTCCCCAAACCAGGATCCTCTCCTTTATAAGTATAATGCAACATTGAAATAATCTATTGAATTTATTTAAATTTCCCTACAATGTCTCTTTTTTCTTTCTGGTCCAGAATCCGATATAGGGCCACACATTACATTTAGTTGACATATCTCTGTATTCTCCTTTAATTTGCTACAAGTTTTTAGCTTTCCCCCATCTTTCGTGACCTTTATGGTTTTGAAAAAGATATTCCTTTCATTTTGTAGGCTGCCCCTCAACTTGGGTCTATCTGGTGTTTCTTTGTGTCTGAGTCAGGCCATCCATTCTTCAGAAGGATATCAAAAAAAATGATCCGATGCTCTTGGCAGGGCATTGCATTAAGAGGCTCCTGTGATATTTAACTGTCTCGCCATCGTGATGCTAACCTTGGTCATCTAAATTGGTGAATACCGAGGTTCTCCATTATGAAATCGCTATTTTCCCTTTGTAGTTGATAGGTATCTTGTAGGCCGTGCTCCAAGGGTACACCAATATCCTGTTTCTCATTAATTCTTCCCTAAATCACTGTTAGCGGGCCTTGATGATACCTGCCTGAGTCAACCACCACTCTGATGGCTGCCAAATATCACTTTTCCATTTGCATCATTTTGGGCGATTTATTAGTTGGCCTTCTTCTATAATATAAAGAACATCTTGCCCTTCCCCACATTTATTATACTTACCTATTTCAGTATAGGCTCACAAATTGCTATTCCATTCGATGTATTATATTCTATTACATTCATAATTTATTTTGGTGCACAAATCGACCCTGATTTTGCCAATGGGTATCTCTTGAAGCTGGCTCTGAGGTCCCTCTGACATGTTCCATTGTCCTTTGACCAGCCTCAACACCTCAAGATGTTCCAGGCTCACTGTGTACTTTCTCTGCCCAGCCCTAGAATCAGCTCACTCTCCAATGAGCCCTCCTTGTCGTACCCTCATATTAATCTTAATTAAGATAAGATAATTTTTCGGATTAACATGAGGGCACAAATTAATCTGAAATTTAAAAAAAAGGTTGTACCCTCATATTAATCTTAATTAAGATAAGATAATTTTTCAGATTAATATGAGGGTACAAATTAATCTGAAATTTTAAAAAAACAGGTAATACTAAAACAAACAAACAAACCAAAAAAACCCAAATCATATCTTCTTCAGTAAAGTTTTCTCCAGGCGCCATGTGTAACATTGTATCCTTTTCCCAGCCACTGTATCTCCCCCACCTGCCTGACATTTCTCTTACAGCAAGCATTACAATCAAACACATTGTATATTGTCTCCATCTAGTTACAGTCTGCAGCTTTTCTTTTCCCTCCCTTGAATATAAATCCCATGAAAAGGGAGATTTTAGCCTGTTTTGTTTCCTGCTAACCCCCCAGCACCTATACTAGAGCCTCTGGTATACAACAGACCTCCCATAAACACAGGTTAAATGAATGGTTGAAATTATGCAAACATAAATATACTTAAGATGAACTATAGATACGTAGTATACTTATCTTCTGTGACTTGAGGGATGGAAGCTAAATGGTGTGCACCAGAAAGGTTTCATAGAGAAGAATCCTGCATATATTAAAGGAGGAATATAGTCAAATCTTACTAAAAATGTAAAGATGGGAAAAAACTATGTGTTTGATGAACATGAAGGTAATCTGGAAACAGGGTACTATTATCAGCTGACCATCCATCAAACTGAACGACTAAATTATGTATCACCAGGCATTAAAATTAAAAGTCCTAAGAATATTTCTAAATGTAGTCTCTAAAATCATGTATTCTACTAAAAGGTTTTAGATGTATTTTCTTTTTTGTGAAAATAGAAGTCTCCTGGAGCAGAAAGAACTCATTAAAGAGATTCAGGATGTTTCAAACCTAGTACATTCTTTTCTTAAGGTGGCCACTCAGCTCACAAGGGAAATAAAACCCTTCTTGTATTATTAAAGACCTATGTCCAACCTTGTCCTTTATAAGCCAAAAGTCCTCAGAAAACATTTATAAAAATGCAATGGAAACTCGTACACATTGGACAAATTTTCAGCATCGATTAGTCATCAAATTTTTAATGCACCTTATTCGCATACTTTGGAAGACTCTGAGTGCACATTTGAAAACTGTTTAGAAAGCAAGTTTCTCTGAGGCCAGTGTTACTGTTATTTAATGTGCTTGGTGACAACACCTAAGATAAAGTGATTTAAATCTGGAATTGCAAATGTTATTTTTATTTTCCATAAATTCCCCCCGAATATACAGATGAATATTTCAGGTATTTCAACGAAGCTTGGTGATTTGAATAAAAGATATAGCTGTGATAAAAATTGTAGGTGTTTTAACTTTTAAAGGTTTTAAACACATCCTTAAGGGGATGGTGAGATGATTGGAAAGAGGGTTATTTCTCTTAAATTTATCTCATTAGTGTGTAGCCTTTGAAATGCATAGCTATCTGGTTTATGCATTAAGCATCTTTTGAAAGGAAGACCATTCCATGTCTTCACGAAGGAGCCATCTTTGAGAACCCAATGGTTGGCAAACCTCATCACTGGTGTGCTGTGCCTACCTTTACACGACCCGGGACTTGGCTTTGCAGCATAAATTTTTTCTTTCTGATGCTGCTATTCTGCTGCTGAAAACTTCAACTGTTAAGCAAGAAGTCAAATAGAGTTATGTGATTTCTTGAAATGTTTTCTAAGTTTCTTCTTTGGTTCTATTCCTTTACTAGCTGTGCCATCTCAGCTTAACCCTGAAAATCTCAATTCCCTTATACAAATTGGTAATGGTATTGAGTACCTCATCAAATAGGTAAGATTATAGGACATAATTTGGTGAGAGGACTTTGAGAACTGTAAATTTAATCATCTTCTTGCTCATCAAGCCGCCTTATAGTGAACAGTGGTGGAAGTTTTAAAGTGCTGGTAACTCAAAGCTCCTCTTCTTCCTCCTCACCCTCCTTCTACAGCTAGAAGCTCGGATTCAGTTTCACACCAAGTGGAGTTCTCTCCTAATACTCACAACTCTTGAGCCCTCAGTGATTCCTCTGTACTCCTGAGCTTGTTAGATTTATCGTGGCGTGAACTAGCCCCAGAGAGATTCTCTTTAGTTACCTCTAAATTAAAATAAAAAATTTAACCAAGTTGCTGATGCCAGCAAGTTCCAGAGTAAGCTCTGCCCTTTTGCAGCAAAATACAAGCAACAGTGACTGATCAATAAACTTTCCACATAACTGCAGATAAGAAAGTCATTGTAAAGATTTAGCCCTTGATGCTTCCCTGCTCTTTGCTTGATGCATGCCAGCCTGTGAAAAGAGCACTCCAACAGACAAACTGGCCAGCTTATTTTCTGATCAGCGGTAAGCTGAAGTTTGCTAGATGAAAAGTGACTTCTTTGCCAAATTTTGCAAAGCAAAAAATTTTCAACATACTATACGAGATTGATACATACATATAACTTGGTGGCTGTTGACATCTGTATCGCCTTAAGCCCATGCTGGTAACCAGGGTGAATATTAATCTGAGTTATACTTTTTCTCTTTTGAAACAGCAGCCATACCCTTTGCCATGAAGACCCATTTATTATAGCTGGTTAGTGGTATTTGTTTTCATTAACTGAGATTGAGTTCACTTTAATTTCTACTAAAAAAGCTCACTAAGTATCTTTTGGTCAGCTGGAAAGGAGGCTCAGAAGCCAGTTTCTAAAGGAGGGAACTCTTTTTCCAGTTAACTTGGTTCTATTGGCATGATACTCCTCATTTCTGTTAGGCAATGAGGAATAACTATATCCTTTATCATAGTCAGGATTTAGGTGCAGGGTCGCTGCTAACCCAAAGGGCTATCTTTCCTGAAAATTAGGAAAGGCCTCTTCTCCAGTAGGACGCATCCTCACAGGCACAAAGCTGTCTTGTACCTGGGGCAAACAATTGATGGGTCCCAGTACCAACTCGCCCCCTTGTAATGCTTGGGGTTTTAAAGTCATGTGTCTACATATTAAGCCCCACCTGGGACTTCTAACAGTGGCTGATTATGCCTTGTCAGGCCTCCACTGTGATTGGCTGCAGGAATTCCATCCTGGCTGGTGGTCAGAGTTTATTTGTGGTAGTAAAGGTTTAAGTTCCCTCTAACTGATGTTATGTGTAAGGAAGAGGGGAAGAGGAAAAGCTCATCAAAACAGACAGGGCCAGAAAAGGGGCTTTGGGGATGAATAGACATTTCATAGATTTATAAATGGATATTCCAGGAGTTGAATTATTGCCCTTTAAACACACCTTTATAATACTCTCATGAGATCAGTTGGGGTCAGTCAGGTCTAGGAGAAGGACTAGCCAATGCTAGGCAGACCGAATTCCGTAATGTCAACTGCATGGCTCCTGGACTTTGCCAGGCTCTGTCTTGGCCTGGATTTCACTTTTACGACCTCACTGGACTCAGCCTGATGCAGTGGTTTGCAGGTGGTGGACTTTTCATGGAGCCAGACCCAAGATGAGAAGAGGTTTGACAGAGGTCTGTGCAAAGGTGTCACACAGGTATCCTGGAAAGAGGACAGATTCTTTTAGAACTGCAAGAAACTAGATTATAGGTCGACACTAAGTACATAGCATTTGAGTGCCACTCTAAAGGGAAGGCTTTGCTCCGTAGAATTGTTCATCATCAGAGTGTAAGTAAACCTGTCAGTGTCCTCATGTTTCCCACTTTGTTGATCAATAAGAAGGACAATGCTTATTTTCAAAAGATAATCCATAATTTCAGATCAATAAGAAAAGGACATTTCCCTATTGTTGCAACTTTTAATCTTGTGTTTCTGTGTGCACAGCAAAGATTCCAATTAGGCCCCGAGTCACTGGAGACTTGTCAGGTTTGCCCAGATCTGGCTCCAGATTATGTCCTGAAAGTGGCCCCCTCTTCTGTCCCAATAGTTTCCAAACCTCCCTCCCACTCTTGTTGGGCTATCGGCAGCCTTCTCACTCTTCCCCAACTCCTCAGCCTCTGGCACATTCTCCACAGTCCAGCCAGAGAGTTCCCTCCTTTGCTTAATGCTTTTCAATGACTTTCCATGTACCATAGTCAAAATGTGGAAATGCCTCATGCCACTCAATTCTGGGATGCCACCTGCCTGCCCACGCCCTCCCTCCTCACTGGGCCCAGCGTGGTCTCACTCTGAGTTCCATGGTTGCAAAGAGCTCTTTCCTACTCTGCAGGCTTCTCACGGGTTGATTTCCTGGCCTGGCTCTCTCCTTTGTATCTCTTTCTCTTGCTAAGGCTTGTTTCTTTTTCTTTTCTTTTCTCTCTCAGTCGCTCTTGGTTGAGTGCCGGGGCATCATAGGTCACAGCAACCTCAAACTCATGGGCATGAGCAATCCTCTTGCCTTACCTCCCTAGTAGCTGAGACTATAGGTGCCCACCACAACACCCGGGTAGCTTTTCTATTTTCAGTAGAGATGAGGGTGTCTCACTCTGTCTTGAAACTCCTGGGCTCAAGCTGTCCACCCTCCTTGGCCTCTCAGAGTGCTGGGGTTACAGGTGCGAGCCACCACATCTGGCCCTCTTGCTAAGTAAGGCCTGTTTCATCCCTCAAGGCCCAACTTCAGACTCACTTCCTCACAGAGAACTTGGTTGCTCTTTCCTGATAGCCTTCAGGTTAAATTAGATTTTATAGAATCTTTTGCACATTCCCCCAATGCCAGTACTGATCAGACACCAACTTTCATAACGACTTCTTTAGCTACAACAGGTACACAGCCTTCTCCTGGAAAGCAGGTGCAGTTTTGCGGTGAATCACATCCACTCTGGAGCCAGATGCCTGGGTGGATTCCTGCTCTGTCTTTCTGACTTGGTGTAGGTGACCTCACACCTCTGTACGTTAACTTCCTTATCAAGAGGGGATCCTGGAGCATCTACGCCACTAGATTACCTTTTCTCTCCAATGAAGACAACAATAGGCCCCTTCCGCAATGAGAAATTTTGAGGCTTCACTTAATTAATAAGTATAAAATGTTTAGAAAGATTTTGGGAACCTGGTGAGCAATGTTAGTTATTATTTTAGCAAGTGCTCTTTTCATTAAATGAATATTTTTAATTAAACAAAATGAATTCATACTACCTTGGTCACAAGATCCCTTCCCACTTGGGATAATTCTTGATTTAAATTAGATAACACGATACAGAGATAATAAAATTCTCCTCATTAACATAGTTAATTAAGAACTACAACTTTCCCTTTATCAAAGAAGATATGATCAACAGCATAAAAAATGCCAGATTTGGGATGTATATACAATCCAAACTTGTAATGATTTTTTTTTTGACATTTCCTTTTCCTCTTGATGCTAGTCCAGACCTAAAATGATGGCTCTTACATGATCCCAAATTTGGCCCCTCTTTTGATGGAAAAACGGAAGAAAGACCTGGAAAAATATCTGATAATTAACAAAGAAAGAAGAGCTATTTTGTTCTTTTTTTTAAATATGGTTTTTATTATTATCCAACTATATTAATCAGAAACATTGCCATAGACAAAATTCAATGCAAGGGTTGCCAGGTTTTTGATTGGTGCCAGGAAAAACTGCCTAAATTAACATTAACTATCTATGTTTTTGCTCTTTTTTTCGTTAAATGAATTAGTGCATAACTTGAATAGAGAGAACAATGAAATGAACATTTGTTTCTACTCAACCCTTAGCTATCTATGGTTGCCTTGTGTCTTGGTGGTTATTTTCTACAGTCAGGCCATCATTTATGACAACATATTTATTATTTTATGGTTCACAAAGTTTAGAGGAACCATTGTGACCTTTATGTCAAGGCATCCTGTTAGGCTGAAATAGCTTTTCAAATAATACACTGATAGCCATGATTTGGATATGTAATTATTTACCTTAGAATTGGGCAAAATAGTTGAGTGTTTTCTTAATGCCAACATACCATATTTGGTTGTTGCTGTTGTCATTTTAATTTTTTATAAAAAGTTACACACACATAAAAAAATAAAATAAAATAAAATAAAAAGTTACACACACGTATGAGTAGCCTTTGAACTGGATATTGAAGAACTCGTGCTTTGTAATGCCAAGACTTTCCAGGGTCTCTCGGGGCTGAGTTAATTGCCTGCTTTACTGAGTTTTGAAAAGGCTTTTGTATATAAAATTACACCTTAATTTAGCGACTCTAACCTATACCTATTTTAGTTAGAAGATTGGAACATAATTAATGTTCTACTTTGTTGCCTGGCTTATCCTTGGCAGACTAAATTTGGATGTATAGAATCATTTTATAGGAAAGGTCATTATGTGCTATTTATTAAGTCCTATTTTTAATTTGAAATAAATCTGTATATTTTTCCTCAGCTTTCTATCTCCCTATCCCCAGATTATCTCACCCTTTATCAAATGAGCTGTTTTAAATTTCTGACAATCTCATGCTAACATAAATATATTAAATATAAAAATAGAATCTTACTCTATGTACTGCTTGGTAACCCCTATTATTTTCACTTCATAAGTATTGTCAATGTAAAAAGTACAGAATTGTTGTTGTTGTTTTTTTCCTGTAAAGACAGAGTTTCACTTTATCGCCCACTGTAGAGTGCTGTGGCATCACACAGCTCACAGCAACTTCCAATTCCTGGACTTAGGCAATTCCTTTGCCTCAGCCTCCCGAATAGCTGGGACTACAGGCGCCTGCCATGACTTCCGGCTTTTTTTTTTTTTTTTTTTGGTTGCAGTTTGGCCAGGGCCAGGTTTGAACCCACCACCCTCAGTATATGGGGCCGCCGCCCTGCCCATTGAGCCACAGGCGCCGCCCAGAATAATTTTTTTTTGTAAAGAAAATAAGTATTATAAACATATTGCTATTTATTTAAGAAGTGTAACAGCAATCACAGCCATAGTTCTCAGATCCTATTTCTCAAGGGCTTGCCTGCTGGAATACTGACTCAGCAAAGTAAGATCTGAGGTGCGTCCAAGCAGTCCAGACAGCCACACCAGTGTTGCAGTCAAGCACGAAATCTGAGTATAATATTAGTCTTCAAAGAGTTAGGCTTGGTTAGCTCCCCAAGGACAACCCAGGGGCAAAAGTCTGTCATTCATAATTTGATTGTTTTTAACAACACCTACAGACACGGTGATTAAAATAATCTTCATGTCCAAAGTACAGATGTATATCCCTTTTATTGCCCAAGTATGAATTCTTGCTTGCTGAGATCAGGCCATATCAAACTAGGCACATTCAGCTTGCCTAACTCTGGACGTTGTCTTGTTTTAGGCAGCTGAGAGGAGGGACAGAAAGGTAATTTTCCTTTGCTAAAACTTAAGAATCCTCCCTTATCTTTTTTATTGTGGCGTAATATAGATACCGCAAAACTTACCTGCTGAAATATTTTAAGTGTTCAGCCCAGTTGCACAAGTGTTGTGCAACCTCTGGTTGGGCTTGTTTGAAAGTAGCAGGATAGATTGTACTAAGGGTTTTTTTAGGGGTGGGGGTGCCCTTCTCCCTCCAGCAGTGATTCATGAGAACTCACAGCCAAACAGAAGTACTTGGAATGTCTGAGTACTTGAAATTTCATTCCACGTGAAATACTTTCTGTTATTGCATGACTGCTTAGAATGATTTTAAGGTTTCCACCATTACATAGAAGTTTAGGGCTTTGTATAAAGCTTCTAGTATTAAGTACACTGATCAATACTGGGCGATAGTTTTCAGAGAACTTGACCTTGACTTTATTCCTCTCTTAGTGTCCCAAAGTTTTGAAGCAGTGGACATCAGTGCTACTTCTAATGTCGTCCGATGATTGCAACTGTGGCTGCAAACATAACCACCAAATGTAATGTTGTTAGGTTTGAGCGCACTCAGAATAACCAATCAGACTGCTTTTGCACAACATGAAGAGGCAACTTTGAGACTGAATTCAATCACTTGCTTGAGGAGTGCCATCCTTGATAAGACTGAACAGGTGGGCTCTCTACAAAGCCATCGTGCCTTCACATCTGTCATTTGGATGCAAAGAAGAGCCAGTGCCAGGCAGACATGGCTTTTGTCTCTGATTTCCTTTCTGTACTCTTCAATGAACACAAACTCTGCAGATTCGCCGGCGCCTCAGATGCTCTCCAGGTACCTGGCGCAATAAAATGAGCCAGTCGGGAAACCCAGTGTGTGTGCAGACCAGTTTTCATTTGCATTCTCAACGTAAATCCACTCGTTTCTGCTGAGTATTAACTCTGAATGAATGTTCAGACCATGAGTAGACCATTGCTCTTTCGCTTCCTTCCCTCCAGTTTGCTACTGGGCCTGCAAAGAGCTCGCCAGATGTGGCTCCTGGCCTGCTGTGCTCAGAGCAGACTGTGGGGATACGGAACTCCTTGAGGTTACTTTTCGTCTTATTACCTTTATCACCACTGTGCCAGTGACACACTGCCTTCTTTCTGAGTATCTCATGGGGAGCTAATTTCAAATCAGCAAGTGTATTTTGGGTCAGTAGCTCGCAGACTTTTTGTTTTCATGATCTTCTTTAGATTCCACTATCATCTGAATGTTTGTGCTCTTCCTAATTCATATGTTGAAATTCTAACCCTCAAAGTAATGGTGTTAGGAGGTGTGGTCCTGGGGGGGGAGTAATTAGGTCATGGGAGTGGAGCCTTCCTGAATGGGAGTAGTGTCCTTATCAAAGAGAGGTTGGGCAGCCCTCTGTCAGCTACGAGGAACAGGCCCTTAGCAGACACCAGATCTGCTGCGACCTTGATCTTGGTCTTCCCAGTATCCAGAACTGTAAGAATTAAGCGCTTGTTGTTTCTAAGCCACACAGTCTCTGCTATTTTGTTATAGCAGTTTCAAGAGGCTAAGACACACTCTCAAACATTACTGGGTCCCTCAAAGACCCTCTGTTTATATGGATTATAACTATGTTTATCATATTAGAGAATAAAAGTAAGAAATTTGAGAATATCAGAATATCAGTTGTCACAACAACAGCATCATTATGTCACCTGTTCTATGGAAACTTCACTATGTACTCAGAATAAGAATAAAAAGAAGGCAATAATGACTCGGTTTTACTGTGAAAATAGTTCTAACTTTGTAGGCCTCCTGGAAGGGTCTCAGCTACAGCCTGGCATTTTCACAACTACACTTTGAGAACCACTCTCCTAGAATACATCTAGATTTTTTGTTCAGCTCTTTATACTCTTTAAAATATTACTATTTAACAGAATTCCAAGGACATATTTTAGGAAAAGATATTTGGTAACATTCTACTTGACTTGGAGTGTAGGTGGGAAAGGTGCTTGGAAAAGGAAGTTATTTTCCCTCAAGATTCTTTTCTGAGAGTTAGATTATCTATTTTTTCCCACCTCCCACATCTCACAAAGTTAGTCCTCTGTCAAGACTGGAGTCTTCAGTTGCAGTTAAAGAACTCTGAGATAGAAATAGCAAATAAAAATTGAAGAATCGGTCTAAACTTGTTTCTACCATTGTGTTGAAGTTTAGCTAATGGACTTTGTGAATAGTTGAGCCCTGAATTTGACATGCAATTAAAAAAAGAGGAAAACATTCCTCCCTGGGATACTCATTCTGCCTCGGGTGGGGGCGGGGTGGAGGGCAGGGAGGTCACGTTTCAGGAAAATGCCCTCAGGGCTGCTCCTGCCGGGAATTTCCTAGAGAGGCTCCAGAAGGTCCTGGACTCTAAGGGCAACAGCAGGAGTGACAGCCAAACTTGAAAGACGGCAAATTTAGAAATTGGAGGCAGGTGGGTAGATCTTAATTTACCGTGAGCGCGTAAAGATCAGCAGCCACCAGTGCAGGAGAGAAGTTCCACCCTGATGTCGCAAAGGCTGTGACGATGCCCTTTGCGAGGATCTGGGCGAGTTAGTTAATCCTTCCAAGCATATTTTCTCTCCAAGAGAATGTTTTTCTAATACCAGCTTAACCCGGGGATTCCTGGGAGGAGAGAACAGTTTCGGCACAGGCTAGCTGCTTGCTAGGCAATCACAGGGAAGATGGGCAGGAAATCAAATGTCACATAGTGATAATGATAATGATGATGGTTTGTTCACTCTGCACCCCATAGACCTTCAGAAGCCCAAGTGAAAAGCAGACGCTCTCCACTTCACTGCACGCCCTGGTCCCCAACTTGGTCTTGACCCCTGCGCTCACCTCATTGCCCTTCAGGGGCCTGCAGGTGCAGTGAGGCCCGCTGAGTCTCAGCAGGACGGTAGGCTGACCGCAGGAAACCGGGGCAGGCTCCCCCTGTGAGCTAGCGTCACTGCAGGCCTGTTCTCCGGGGTCCAGGGGAGGGCTCCTTCCTGGCCAGCCTCTGCTTTCCAAAGCTGTATGCAAGACCACAGTATGGGTCAGTTATGTTCTTTCACCTGCCTTTCAATGAAAGAGGAACCAGGCAGCCTGCGTTGCAGCCCACACTAAGGGCTATGGAAGCAGGTCTTGCTGAGGAGTTTCATCCTCCCTGCCACTACTACTGCAAGTCCAAGTTCAGGTGTTAATGCTTCCGATGAGTCACTTGTGGCAGCAGCTAGACATTTTCTCATTATTTATTAAGAATAGTGTGACTTTTTATTTCCTGCCCATCTTCCCGCCCTCACTTTGAACCCTTTGCAACTATCTAACTTGTCAGCATGGGCGAATTTCACTTACACGCAGCTTTCTCCGTCTCCCCGGTCATTAACAAAGGTGTAAAACCCGAGCAGAGAACAGAAAGAAGTGAGACATGTCCCGTGAGTTCGTAATAACAGAGGAGCACATTTACAGATGCGAAAACGACACTTAAGATAAAGGAAGAGAAGTGCCCTTGGGTGATAGGGTTCTCCGAGATCCTAGTCGAGGCTAGGGCTCTGAGCAACGGTCGCCCCAACTTTGATTAGAGAGGAGCAGTGACTTCTGGACATCATGTTGTGTGTTAGGTGTTGGTCAAGGTGCATGGTGTCCCCCTCCATTTGGCAGATGACTCAAGGAAAGCTATGTGACTTCCAGGCAACCCAGGAACATCCATACAGGGCTAAGGAGAAGGAGGGAAAACAGGAAAGCGAAAAAGTCACGGCATTCTTAACTTGCCAAGACTTGGTGAAACATTCTGTCTCTTGGGCTGCGCGGCAGACTATTCTTTTGGAAATCTAAAATTTCATGGGAACTGGCCAAGTGACACCATACGCAACTGCCTGGCTTTCCTTTGAACGTAGTTAAACTTAACTTACTACTGTCCTTGTGTATAATCACAGCCCTGTAAGGCGGACAGCCTTAAAGCCCCCACCTGTCTGCTGGGTGCCATGGACATCGATGGAATGATGTCAGTAATAATTGGACGCTTATTCTGTGGCACTGCATTTTAGTCACTGGCAACAAGAGTTCATCCCCTTGGGTGGCATCTGTGGCTTAAAGGAGTAGGGTGCTGTCCCCATATACAAGAGGTTGCAGGTTCAAACCCAGCCCTGGCCAAAAAAAAAAAAAAAAAAAAACTGCAAAAAAGAAAAAAAAAAAAAAGAGTTCATTCCCTTAAGGATGTATAGTAAATTTTTTAAGAAAATAAGCTAAGGACACATAACAAATTGTACAGGGACAGCTGATAGCACAAGATGGAGTGGCAACGCCATGATTGGGGCTTGGAGTCTACACAGCATGGTTTGCACTCAGGATGATCTTTTGAGGTAAAAGGAGAAAGTACCAGCACCACCAATGTTCATTTCTCGTCTACTTTTAATTTCTATCTTTGCGATGCTTCACAATGTGCACGTACGATGTCCATTAGGTGGTACATCGATACAGTTTATGAGTGCACGTGCATAAATGTTTTGCCAGTGGGGTCCTTGTTCAATAAAACCAAGACAGCCCTGAAGCATGCAGCCAGAGCTGGAGGAGCCCAGAGGACAAAGAGATCCATGTGGGCTCCAGCTAAGAGGAGAGGAAGGGAAGAGAGAGGGAAGAATGTTCCAGTCCAGAAGACAAATAGGAGAAGAATCAAGGTCAGTGGTCACAAAACGTTCTCAAGACTGGAAAGAAGAGGGAATGAACTTGAGATTGGAATAGTGACAGGACCAGGTTTGTGTCAAGGAGAGCAGGGTAGGACTTCATGTCCGTGAGTGCAGAGTGAGACTCAAAGGAGGACGTAAAGAAAAGAGAGCACACGTTTAGGAGGCTTTAAACTGGGCTCTGGCAGGTTGAAGGTCATGTTTAGAGAAAACTCATTTGCTGGCAGAATGAAGGGTGAGTTGAAAGGGGAGGTGCGGGGTAGGGGGTCTCTGTAGAATCTGTTTCTCTGGCCAGTGAAAGCAGATTGTATTCAAGTGACAAAGGAGCAGGAGGAGTCCCAGATGATTCTGGTTTAAGATGCAAGGCTGTAAGGCTGTCCTAAGCCCCTCATCCGGGAGGATGCACCCGATAGGGAGCTCTGGGTGCTGGGGAGGCTCAACCAGGCTCTGGGTCATGTAGACCAAGTTTTGAGTTCAAGTTTACTGAGCACTTTCAGCTGGTCACTACATATGAGATTCTTCAACCTCTTAAATCTGTTTTCTCATCTGTAAAATGGGGATAATAGTGCCTGCCTCATGGAGTTATAGTGAGCTCTCAATGGAATAATATACTTAAAGCCTTTTACGTAAGACTTATCTACATGGTGTTCAGAAATTTCTCTTATTTTATTTTTTTAAATTTAGAGACAGAGTCTTGCTCTGCCACCCAGGCTAGAGTGCAGTGGCATCGTCATAGCTCACAGCAACTTCAAACTCCTGAGCTTGCCCAGGCCCAGTGACTCACACCTGTAATCCTAGCACTCTTGGAGGCCAAGATGGGTGGATTGCTTAAGATCAGCCTGAGTAAGACGGAGATCCTGTCTCTAAAATATAGCCAGGTGTTGTGGTGGGCTCCTGTTCTCCCAGCTACTTGTGAGGTTGAGGCAAGAGGATCACTTGAGCCCAAGGGTTTGAGGTTGCTGTGAGCTGTGACAACATGGCACTGTACCAAGGGTGATAAAGTGAGACTGTCTGAAAAAGCAAAACAAAACAAACAAAAAACCTTTCCTGGGCTCAAGTGATCCTTCCACGTCAGCCTGCTGAGAGCAACTGGGACCACAGACATGCGCCACCATGCCCCACTAATATTTTTAATTTTTTTTGCAGGCATTAGTATGTTGCCCAGGCTGGTCTTGAACTCCTGACCACAAGTGATTCTCCCACCTCAGCCTCCCAAAAAGCAGGGTGTGAAACGGGCTTAAAACATCATTCCTGGTCTTTTCTTAACATTTTTTAATAAAAATTTATTTTAGTTAAAACAGTAACAAAATATGAACATGAATTAGATTAGGTGCTCTTTTTTTTTTTTTTTTTAATTTCAGGTTGATGTGAGGGTACAAAGAACCAAGTCACAACTTTGAATTTGGTAGTTAGGAGTCCCTCCTGTAGTTATACCTTCACCCAAAGGTGTGCCCCACATCCCTACATTGTGCCCATTCAGTGGGAGCGCACCAACCCCCTCTAACTCCCCCCTCCCTCATTCCTTGTCCCTCCAATGAATTGAAATGAATTTTTTTTCCTATGTGGGCATGAATTAGATTGTCTACTGGCTTCCTATCAGTATGGAGTAGATGAGATGCTCTTCAGAAACCTAAAAGAAAATATGCACCCATAACCACGTTTTATTGACCTAGTTCTCTGGTCCTTTTATTCATTTACTTATTTATTGTTTATTTCCCAATTTGTGCCTTCAAAACCTCGTGTTTGGTTTTCATGTGTGTTTCCTGTCTGGACCCCTGCCCTCCTCCCCTTCGGGCTCCTGCTCCGTGAGTGGTAACGGCACTTACACAGCCGGGTTCTCAGACTGCAGCAGGGCGTCCGTACACTTGCATTGCCCGGCCCACTCAGAGCCTCTGATGAGATTCTGGGGGTTGCCAGCGTTTCTGGACTGAGCACCCACCTTTGAGAACCACTCCAGTGAAGAGCAGAGTCCAGGGTTTTCCTCCCATGTGAGGAACTGGGTTTGGATCTCTGGCTTTCCAGTTAACTCCCTCCTCCCTCAACTGAAGAAATACTGGTGGTGATGGTTTGCTTGGGGAATGGAAGACAGCGTATTATTTTTATTTGCTTGATTTTAGCTTCACTGTTCTTAAATGGCGAAAGGAGAAAAAGCCAGAAATGCCTGCAGACTGGGTTTTCTTCCACGTTAGGGAGATTGAGCAAATCTTTGTTCTGCCACTAAAAGTCAACTTAGAGTTTGTCTGTACTCACGTGGGAAGAATGTCCAGATGTAGCCGGCCCTTCTCTCCCCGTATTCATTAGTATGGGTGATCGGACATTTCTGCATAATGAAACTTAATTACACTGGTTCCCCTAGCAATGGCTGCAACTCATCCACTTGAGTCAAACAAAATATGTGTTCTAATATGCATGTTTTATTTATAAATTCAAGCTTATGCTGCTCTGAATAATCACTGTAAAACAAACAAAAAAATAACAAAAAACAAATTCGAGCTTACGATAAAAGACAAACTTTTTTTACAGTTACTTAAAAATTGTCTAAGATCATTATAAAATACACATAATACCCCCTCATTTTATTGCAGTTTTCATTTGGCACTTTGCAGATGTTGCATTTTTTATAAATTGAAGGGTTGTGGGAACCCTGTATCGAGCAAGTCAGTTGGTGCCATTTATGCAACAGCATGTGCTCACTGTGTGTCTCTGTGTCACGTTTTGATAATTCTCACAACATTTCAAACTTCATTATTATTGGCTCTGTTCTGGTGATCTGTGGCCAGTGATCCGTAACGTTACTACCGTAATTCTTCTGAGGCATCAGGAATCCTGTTGATAATGAGCAATTGATCCGTGCTGCCTGTGTTCTGACTGCTCCTGTTACTGGCCTCTCCTAGGCCTGTTCCCTGAGATTCAACAACATTGAAATTAGGACAACTAATGACTCTAAAATAGCCTCTAAGACTTAGTGTCTAGGTGTTCAAGTGAAAGGAAGAGTCGCATGTTTCTCACTTGAAACCAAAGCTAAAAATGATGAAGCTTAGTAAGGAAGGCATGTCGAAAGCCAAGGTAGGCTGAAAGCTAGGCCTCTTCTATGACAAACAGTGAGCTAAGTTGTGAATGCAAAGAAAAAGGAAATTAAAAGTGCTAATTCACTGATCATACAAATGAGAAGAAAGCGAAACAACCTTATTGAGAGAGAATTTGAGGGGCCTAGAGAGAAGATCATAGCAGCCACAACATTCTCTCAAGCCAAAGCCTAATCCAGAGCCTGACTCTCTTCAATTCTGCAAAGGCCGAGAGAGGTAAGGAGGCTGCAGAAGACAAGCCTGAAGCTAGCAGAGGTGGGTTCACAGGTTTGAAGAAAGACGCCGTCTCTATAATATACATGTGCAAGGTGAAGCAGCTGGTGCTCGCGTGGAAGCTGCAGCAAACTATCCAGAAGATGAGCTAAGATGGGTAATGGAAGGAGCTGCACTAAACTACAGGTTTTCAGTGTAGATCAAACAACCTTCTAAAAGAAGAAGATGTCATCTAGGACTTTCATAGCTACAGAGGAGAAGTTAATACCTGCCTTCCAAGCTTCAAAGAACAGATTGCTTCTCTTCTTAGGGATGAATACAGCAGTTGACTGAAGATCAAGACAATGACAATACTCCTTCTGAAACTCCTATGGCCTTTAAGAACTATGTTAAATTTGCCCTGCCTTTGCTCTATAAATGTAACATATGCCTGGGGGACAGCACATCTGTTTACAGCATAATTTACTGAATATTTTAAGCATGTTTTTGAGACCTACTGCTCAGAAAAAGATTCCTTGCCAAATGTTCCTGCTCATTGACAATGCGCCCGTGAGCGCCGATGGAGATATATAAGATTAACATTGTTTTCATGCTTATTAACACATCCATTCTGCAGCCCATGGATTGAGGAATAATTTCAAATTTCAAGTTTTATTATTTAAGAAACACCACTTCAGGCTTGGCGCCTGTGGCTCAAGTGGCTAAGGCACCAGCCACATACACCTGAGCTGGGGGGTTCGAATCCAGCATGGGCCCGCCAAACCACAATGATGGCTGCAACCAAAAAATGGCTGGGCGTTGTGGCAGGCGCCTGCAGTCCCAGCTACTTGGGAGGCGGAGGCAGGAGACTTGCTTAAGCCCAGGAATTGGAGGTTGCTGTGAGCTGTGTTGCCACGGCACCCCATCCAGGGTGACAGCTTGAGGCTCTGTCTCAAAAAAAAAAAAAAAAGAAAGAAAGAAAGAAAGAAACACACTTCATAAGGCTGTATCTGCTATAGTGATTCCTCTGACAGATCTGGGCAATGTCAATTGAAAACCTCTGGATGAAATTCACCATTTTAGATGCCATTATGAACATTTGTGTTTCATGGGAACAGGTAAAAATAGTAACATTAATAGGAGTTCAGAAGAAGCTGATTCCAACCATCATGGATGACTTTGAGGGCTTCAAGACTTCAACAGACAAAGTAACTGCAGATGAGGTGCAAATAGCAGGAGAACTGGAAGTGGAGCCTGAAGATGTGGCTGAATTGCCTAAATCTCATGAGAAAACTTGAACAGACATGGAGCTGCTTCTTATGGATGAGAAAAACAAGTATTTTCTCGAAATAGAACTTCCTCCTGGTGAAGATGCTGTGAGCATTGTTGAAATGACAATAGAGGATTTAGAGTATTTTACAGACTTAGTGGATAAAGAAGAAGCAGAGTTTGAGAGCATGGACTCCAATTTTGAAAAAAGTTCCACTGTGACTAAAATGCCACCAAACACCATTACACGCTAACAGAGAAAGCTTTTGTGAAAGGATGTGTCAATCAACGAAGCAAACTTCACTGTTGTCTCATTTTAAGAAATTGTGACAGTCACCCCAACCATCAGCCACACTGCCCTGGTGAGTCAGCACCATCAACATGACAGCAAAACCCTCCAACAGCAAAGAGATTACAACAGGCTGAAGGTTCAATGATCATTAGCACTTTTTAGCAATATAAAGCTTTTAAAATAAGATATTTACATTTTTAGGACACGTGCTATTGCACATTTTAGGCACTACAATAGAGTATAAATATAAATTTTATATATGTGGTCACTATTAAAGGCGTGAGATACACAAAAATCAAGCAGCATAATCTTTGTGAGGACAGAAACAAATGAAGCCCTTTCAGCAATACTTACAAGCTGAGCAAATTGAAACTCTGAGGGGTGAATCAGAAAAGATGCTGTCAATTGTGTTTCTTGGAAGTAAAATAATGGACCATATTATTGGACAGACTGTCTCAAAACTTTTATAGTGACCCACATACGCTGGGAAACCAAAAACTTCATATGACTGATTCATTTATTGTGATATTTCTGTATTGCAGTGGTCTGGTACTGTGCCCACAGTGTCTCCCAGGTGTGTGCTTATAAAATTTACCGTCCTCACTATATCTAGGTGGTGCTCAGTGGTGCTCAGTGGTGCTCAGCAGTGTTCAGAGGTGCTCCATGGTGTTCAGCCATGCTCAGCAGTGCTCCTTAGTGTTCAGTGGTGCTCAGTGGTGCTCCATGGTGTTCAGTGCTCTTCAGTGGTGCTCCGTGGTGCTCAGTGGTGTTCAGAGGCACTCTGTAGTGTTCAGTGCTCTTCAGTGCTGTTCAGTGGTGCTCAGCGGTGCTCAGCGGTGCTCAGCAGTGTTCAGTGGTGCTCCAAGGTGTTCAGCAGTGCTCTGAGGTGTTCAGTGGTGGTTAGTGGTGCTCTGTGGTGTTAAGTGGTGTTCAGCAGTGCTCAGCAGTGCTAGGCAGTGCTTGGGGTGCTCGGTGGTGTTCAGCAGTGCTCGGCGGTGTTTGGTGGCACTTGGTGGTGTTTGGTGGTGCTCGGTGGAATTCAGTGGTGCTCAATGGTGTTCAGTGGTGCTGGGTGGTGTTCAGCGGTGCTCGGTGGCATTCAGTGGTGCTCAGTGGTGTTCAGTGGTGCTCGGTGGCATTCAGTGGTGCTCAGTGGTGTTCAGTGGTGCTCAGTGGTGCTTGGTGGTGTTCAGTGGTGCTCCATGGTGTTCAGTGGTGCTCGGTGGTGTTCAGTGGTGCTCAGTGGTGCTGGGTGGTGTTCGGCGGTGCTCAGTGGTGCTCTATGGTGCTTAGTGGTGCTCAGTGGTGTTCAGTGCTGTTCAGTGGCACTCAATGGTGCTCAGTGGTGCTCTGTGGTGTTCAGTAGTGTTCAGTGGTGCTCAGTGGTGTTCAGTGGCACTCAGTGGTGTGCTGTGGTGCTCTGTGGTGCTCAGTGGTGTTCTGTGGTGTTCAGTGGTGCTCTGTGGTGTTCAGTGGTGTTCAGTGGTGCTCTGTGGTGTTCAGTGCTGTTCTGTGGTGCTCTGTGGTGTTCAGTGCTGTTCTGTGGTGTTCAGTGGTGTTCAGTGGTGCTCGGTGGTGTTCAGTGGTGTTCAGTGGTGCTCTGTGGTGTTCAGTGCTGTTCTGTGGTGCTCTGTGGTGTTCAGTGGTGTTCTGTGGTGTTCAGTGGTGCTCTGTGGTGTTCAGTGGTGTTCAGTGGTGCTCAGTGGTGGTCAGTGGTGCTCAGTGGTGCTCAGTGGTGATCAGTGGTGCTCTGTGGTGTTCAGTGGTGCTCGGTGGTGCTCGGTGGTGGTCTGTGGAGATGGGTGGTCATGATTGGTGTTCAGTGGTGCTGGA
>CAUYRH010141983.1:0-16289 GCA_963574655.1 Perodicticus potto | reverse complement strand
GGATTGCACCAATGTACACAATTATGATTTTCCTTTAATAATTTTCACTAAAGTTTTATAATTTACACCACATCATTTGTTAGATTTAACCTGAGGTACATATAGTTTTGCTGCTACTATACATAAGAATCCCATCCCTTCCCCATTTTGTAATTGATTAAATAATTATCATATATATGTACGCGCGTGTGTATATATATGTATATATGTGCATACATACACACGTGGGTCCTTGTACAATGACAGCTCTGCTGGCCAGTCCAGAAAAAGAGTTCCAAAATTGCTTGGAAGGGTGAGCTAGGGGCTGGCATTGGTACATAGATTACCAAGCAGAGTAAGTACTTCGAAGGTGACTATAATGATATTCAGCAATGAGGTACGTAGCACTTTTTCTATGGTGAATTTATGTCCGACCTGATATGCATAGAATCAAGTAACCTCATTAAACTCTCTTACTGAGTTTCATTCCTAAGCACATGGCTTAGGGTTCTCTATAAATGTAATCACCCCACCCCCCGCACATACTGATATTTTGTCTTCTTTGCCAACTCTTTTTCCTTATGTTTCTTTTTCTTGCCTTACTGTATGACCAGGACATCAGCACAATGTTGCATAGAAGTGATGAGTGAGCCCCTCACCTTGTATCTGAAGTCAAAGGGAAACAGGGTAGGTAATTAGTTTGTCCTCACTGACTATAATGCTCACTGTAGATTTTTGTATTGGATTGAAAGATAAAAAATTGGGGATATTTGACCATTTTTGACTTACAAAAACAGTGATTTCATGGTTTAACCTAATAGGTGCTGCTATCATGTTAAGGTAGTTCCTTCTCATTCTAATTTTTTTAAAGGTTGAGGGCAATTTTTAAAATTGTGAATGATGCTTATTTTTTAAAAAATGCTTTTTCTGCATCTAGTAAGTAACATATAATATGCTAATGTCTTCTTGTTAATGTAGTAGATTACAATTTTGATTGATTTCTAAGTACTAAGACAATCTTGTGTTTCTGGAGGAAATCCAGCATTTTTTATTAAATATTTTGTATGTGTGTTGTGTAATGAGGTAATCTTGCGATTTTATTTTCTTATACTGTGTGTTCAAATATTACCTGTGTCTGTTTGGTCTCTCTTTGCCATCTGTAATTCTGATTAGACTTAAATTAGTCTTCTCGTGCTGTTCTCTGTGTCTTTTAACCTTTCGTTCGTGTTTTCTTTGTGTTCGTCCTTTCACTGATACATTCTGATTAATTTCTTCGGTTAAATCTTCCAGTTTATTGGGTTTTTTTGTAGATAGCTCTAATTTCTATTAAATATCTCTTTTGAGCTATTTAATATTTTAAGTTTTAGAAGCTCTATTTCAAATCTGCTTGGCAATTTTCCACAGCTTTTTGGGTTTTGTGTGTATTGTTGAAATTAATCATTATCTTTAAAAATATAGTAATCATCGGCTATTTTATATTCTGTGACTAATACATGAAATCTTTGTAGGTCTGTTTCTTCTTGCTCTTATTTTTTTTTCTCATAATTCTCACTCATGGTACCATAATATCTAGCATTTTTCATTATTTCTTTTACTCATTGCCTGTATACCTGAAAAATTTTATTTGTTGGAATCCTTGGAGATTTCGAATATGTTTCCTAGTGTAGACAGAATTGGCATTTGCTTCTGTCTGTCATCTGTGAGCACTTACCAAACGCCTAAAATTATTAGATTATTGGTTTCAGATTTTTGTCACCTACTCAAGAACTATGAATTCGGGCTGCCAGTGATCTAAAGAGTTTGTGGTCACAACTTCCTGCAGGCTTGCTTCTCTTCTTAGTGCAAAGGTTCAGAGAGTAATTTTCATTGCAGTTCCCTGATACTATAGCCCTTTGGGCTCCTAATGCTATGATGGAGGCCTTCCTTTAGACTCTTCCCCTTAGGCAGGCCCTGACTTCTTCTCAGGAATCCATGTCATATGACAATGTGACTCTGAAGTTCAATTTCACAGCAGTTTGGCCAGAATTCTCAATGTCAAAATCTATTTTTGGTGCTCTACTTATCTTAGTAGGTTTCCATCTTCACTCAATCTGTTACTTACATGTTCCATTCTTTCCTGCCAGATATCTGTACTTTTAATAATTTTTTTTAGAGATAGGGTCTCACTTTGTCACCCTCGGTAGAGTGCCATGCCATCACAGCTCACAGCAATCTCCAGCTCTCGGGCTTAGGTGATTCTTTTGCCTCAGTCCCCTGAGTAACTGGGATGACAGGCATCGCCACAATGCCCGGCTATTTTTTTGTTGCAGTTTGTCCGGGGCCAGGTTTAAACCCGCCACCCTCAGTATATGGGCCTGGCGCCCCACTCACTGAGCCACAGGCACCACCCCACTTTTAATAATTTTTTAATATAGTATTTTAAACTGTTTTCATCAGGAGGGTCAATCTGGAAACTTTTCCTCCCCTACTAGTAGAAACTGAAGTCTAAAGGCAATATTTTTTATATAATTGTTTTTGTAACTGTTTTACTTTTCTATTTTAACTCCTATCATGTAGTCAATGCATGTTATTAGCTCAGGCTCAAACTTATTTATTTCCCTGAAGAAGCTGAGACAGAAACAGAGAATCACATGTTTTCTTTTTTTTTTTAAAGAGACAGAGTCTTACTTTGTCGCCCTCGATAGAGTGCTATTGCCGTCACAGCTCACAGCAACTTCCAACTCCTGGGCTTAGGTGATTCTCTTGCCTCAGCCTCCAGAGTAGCTGGGACTACAGGTGCCCACCACAACGCCCAGCTATTTTTTGTTGCGTGTTGGCTGGGGCTGGGTTTGAACCCGCCACCCTTGATATATGGGGCCGGCACCCTACCCACTGAGCCACAGGTGCCACCCGAATCATATGTTTTCTAATACTTAAAGAAACATGGCATCTTGGCCCATCTCACAAGTCAAAAATGAAGATCACAGGATTGACTTGGTCCTTAAAGAGCCTCTATGGCCCCTTTACTCTTTTCCCCAAACAACATTAAGCAGTATTCAGTTTGTGCCCACTGACTTAAGCCCTCTTCTTGTGAGATTTCTTCTTCCCTCAACCTAAATGTGCCTAAATGAATCTAAATGAACCTAAACCTAAATGAATCTTTCATTTTCTTCACCAGCAGAAAGAAAATGCTCAATGGTTCTCAATGGGGGACAATTTTGTTTCCCTCTCTCCCAAGTCACATTTGGCAATGTCAGGAGACATTTTTGTCACACTAAGGGTAGGGGTGCTACTGGGATCTAGTGGCTAGATGCCTGGAATGCTGCTAATCGTGCCCCATGACAAAGAATTCTTCAGCCCCAAATGTCTATGGTGTGGAGATTGAGACATCCAGGGAAACGATGGCTCCAGAGAGTTTTGCCCATGACAGAATGACTTCCTCAAAGAGTGTAGGTGGCAGAAAACATGGCGGCCAAATGCAATTCTGTTACCTCATAGAAGGAAGATCTAATTGTTAGGGCCCTCTCTAACATAAGAACAACATCGGTACATCAAACCGGCATCATCTCTGGACTGAGAGAAACCTCCCACAGGCATATTTCAGCAGAACATGTTTCATTCACTGCAATATGTAGAAACTGTCTTTAGGGACATGTACACAGTGTGACTTAGTTAGGTACCAGAGAAAACAGTCCTACTCTCCAGTCCCATTTGTTTCCTACAAGAATGGAAAAGTCACTAATTATATATTGAGTGTTAAGACAAATAATGGCAATTCGGAATAATTTAAACTCCCACAAGAGGGAATTTGACCAAGGATCTCCCTGGACAGCCATTTAGCAATTTAACTGAAATCTGATTGTTAGAGGTACAGAATCAATATACATCACCAACAAGTTCAGTGGCTTCCATTCAGGGGACCACTTTCCCTCAGAAAGAAATAATTCCCTAGCACCTGAGAAACAAAGAGATTCTCCTCAAGATGATTCAGTCACATTTTTAATTCTTATGTTTAACTTATGACACAAAATACACAAAATTTTGGCGGCACCTGTGGCTCAAAGGAGTAGGGCACCGGCCCCAGATGCCAGAGGTGGTGGGTTCAAACCCAGCCCCGGCCAAAAAAAAAAAAAAAAAAAAAAATACACAAAATTTTGATGATTCTGTACAAATAATATTGTACCACCAGATGTCCTGAGGTCATTAATGAGGAGGAACGAACTAATCTTTAGGAGAGAATCTAAACCAGCCAGGGTTCATTATTGCCTATGTTATCAACCTAAAGAAAATCTTTATTCTTTATTTAAGGACATAATACTAAGGCTATTTTCTGTTAAATGTAGTGAAAAATCACTTCCAGAATGGTGGCATAATAACCTTTGAAAATTAACTTCCACATAAAAAGCTTGAACATGCTATAAACCAACTAGGCCTAATATACATCTATAAAACACCATGCTCAACAAGGAAGTGTACCTCACCAAGGTACACAAGGAATGTTCTCAAAGATAGACCACATATGTATTAGGTCACAAAAACACATCTGAATATATTTTTAAAATATAAATCATACTAAGTATATTCTTCAATCACAATGGAAAGAAATTAGAAATCAACAGGAAAAAGAAATTTAGGAAATTCACAAATATATAGAAATTAATAATTCTATATTAATTCTCCTAAATAACCAATAGGTTAAAGACAAAGTCACAATGGAAATTCAAAAATATTTTGAGATGAATGAGAATGAAAATACAACACACCAAAACTGATGAGATATAGCTAAGGCAGTACTCAGAGGGAAATTTATAGTTGTAAATGTTTATATTTGGAAAGAGGTAAGATCTCAAATTAATAACCCAATCTTCCAGATTAAAAACCAGCAAAAGAAGAGCAAAGCATAACCAAAGCAAGCTGAAATAAGGAAATAATAAACAGTAGAGCAAAAATAGACAAAACAGAGAAAAGAAACACAATAAAGAAAATCAATGAAACCCAAAGTGTGTTATTTAAAAAGATCAATAAAACTGACAAAACTTTAGCAATACTGACCGAGAGAAAAAAAGAGAACATCAAATAACTAAAATCAGGAATGAAAGAGAGACATCATCACTGACATTATGGAAACAAAAATAATTGTAAGGGGCAAGATGACAGATTAAAAACAGCTCCTTACTAGCCCCTCACAGCAAGACAGGAGAACTAGAACTCCAGCCACCTCTAGCTGGAGGAACTTACACAGGGATGTTACTTCAAGGGCACAGTGAAGCAGTGATAGACTCCAGGAGTGGATGAGGAGGTCTGGAGCTGAGAGCTGGTACAGAAAGCAAGTACTTGTGTACAAGCAGTAGCTGGCCAATGGATGCTGTTTGAGTCCTCTCAGTAGTTTCAGCAGTTTAAACTGCTCACTGGAGCTGTTTAGTCCAAAATCAAGAAGCTGCAGGACAGTCCCTTCCTGTCCGCAGACTTCATGAAGAACTCAAACAGATGAATTATAGGTATCCCTGAAGGGGAAGAAGAACATCTAAAAGGAAAGGAAGTCCTACTGGAAGATATAATAAATGAAAATTTCTCAAGTTTCACTAAAAGTTCTGAATCTTTCCTTTTAGAGGGATATCAAAACCTGGGTCATCTCAACACGAATAGAGTATCTCTATAACACATTGTGAAAAACCTGTCCAAAGTCAAGACAACATAGAAAATTCTGCAAGCAGCCAGTAGTAAGTGCCCATTGACTTAATAGGGGCAGATCCACCATGGTGACAGTGGACTTTTCAGCTAAAACTTTCCAAGTCAGAGGAGAATGGTCAGCTAGCTTTAACCTTCTTAAACAAAACAATTTTCTACTAAATATATACCCAAAGAAAACTCTTGCGCATGATTTTCCAAGTAAATGTACAAAAGAGGTTTATAGAAGAACTTCTCAAAAAATTTGAAACAACCCAAGTGTCCATTGACAGGAGAATGGGTAAGTCAATTATGATACATTCACACAATGGGATATTAACCAGCGATGAGAATGATTGAACCACAGATGCTCACAGTATGTTGGGTGAAGATCAAGTACAATATCCCTTCACAAAGTTCAATTGAAGCCAAAACGTGTGTGTGTGTGTGTGTGTGTTAAAACATATAACATGTATGTGTCAAATTAAAACAAAAGGCAAAAGAACAATAAACACAAAATTGACATAGTGGCTATCTCTGAGGGACAGGCAGAATGGGAGAGGGCAGAGCACAGAATTGAAGTAAATTGTTGGTATGCTTAAATACCTAGTTGATGAATAGTCATGGAACACTCAAACACTGACAGGTATTTTAACTTATAAGTGAAAGTAGGGTGGATCCAAGCTTTGTAGGGGCTTCCTTAGGAAGAATCATATGAATTACAAATATATAATATCCTTGGCCACTCCAATACTCCCTAACTTGAGGGGAAATGTGATGGAGAGAAAGTCAGACTGGAAAAAGTGTTCTTAACCGATTCTGCTTAAAATACCTTACTTTTGCAGATTTGACAAAAACCTATGACCATGTCACAACATTGCTCAAGCACTGAGCAATGTGCAGAGGGATGTGGAAGAGGCCTCTGTAAGCAAGAGGCCCTGAAGCTTATGCTCCAGTGACTTTCTAGTATATGCACCTCTGTCTGTTCAAGGAGGATTGATGTAAAGAGTACTGGATGGCTCTAGTCCTGGCTGTACAACTATAGCTAGCTGTGTGTCATTGGGCAGATTGCTTACACTCTTTACATCTCAGCTTCCTTCTCTGAAAAGATGGATAAACTAGATCAAACAATATCTTTAAACTTAAATGTCTTGCAGCTGTATTAGTGCGCATTTACACACTCATTAATGGACATGCACCTGTGAACTCTATGCTTACAACTATGCTTACAACTGGTTCTAATTTAAAACTTGTATAATTCTCTGAGTAGCCTGTGACAGTAGAATTTATCTTGAGAAGTTTAGTGGCAGTACACAGCAGTACAAAGAGAGTTCTTTAGCACAGAACTTTTATTCTCTCAGAATTTAAATATTTTCAAACATATGAAAGGGCAAGACCATTTAATGAGACAGGAAAAGTAAGCTATATATGAAAAGAAGGGACATTAAAATCAAGCCCAATTAACATGAATGTATTCTTAAAAATCAAGATATTATAATGATTAATATATTATTTATATTATAAATTTATACTATTAATAAATGTATATTAATTTAGAATATTAATAATTAAACTATTCAATTAATATAAATTTAAATGACACATTTACATTAATTTATAATATAAATTATTTATAAATTATAATAAATTATTTATATTATAAATATAAATTTACTATTTAATTTTATATTAATTAAATAATAGTAAATTAACTTATTTAAACTACTTAAATAGTAAATTAAATTAATTAATAATTAATTAATTACTATTAATTAAATTAATAGTAGATTAAATTTAATTAATTATATTAATTAAATAATAGTAAATTTATATTGATTTATAAATTATTAATATAAATAAATTAATATAAACTTGCCATTTAATTTTATATTAATTAATTAATTTAATTATATTATTTAATTAATATAAATTTAAATGAAGAATGAAGACTAACAACACAAAATCAATCACTTTTCTTTTAATTCCAGATACAGAATTTAAGCTCTTTCAATTCCCAGACCAGGGAATACTATCACCATGAAGTGGTGAATGGTCATTTTCTTCTTTTATTTTATTTTTTCTCATTACCAATCAGCAGCCCTCTGGCTCCATCTCTACTCCAACCAGAAACCCACCTGAATGTGTTTGCCATACCTCCTTTGACATACACGCATCCTTGCCAACGATAAAATGTATTATTTAAACGTATACAATTATATTGTCTTATAGATCTCATCTGTTCCTCTTTCTAGTAACTTCAGAATATATTTTTAAGATCTTTCCACAGTGAAATTGCTTCTAAATCCTGAATAGTATGCATTCTTTTAAAATTTATTCATTCCCCCATTAATGGATAGCTAGGTTGCCTCCAACTCCTTGTTTTTCTAAGCAATGCTCAAATAAATAAGTTTATTCATATACCAGCATGGATGTATATGAGAGTGTATCTACATTCTGCATAGAGGAGTGGGATTGCTACTTCATTGAGAGCATTCATAACCTCTCTTAGAATACCAATACTTTTTTTGCAGTTTTTGGCTGGGGCTGGGTTTGAACCCACCACCTCCAATATATGGGGCCAGCGCCCTACTCCTTGAGCCACAGGCACTGCCCCCGAAAATCAATACTTTTTAAATTTTTCAGATTAATACAAGGGTACATACAAGGAGTTTGCATTGTTTGTATTTGTTAGGTAAAGTCCAAGTTGCAGTTGAGCCCTTTACCTAGGAGGTATACTAAATACCCCTGCATTGTACTCCTTAGGTGGGAACTTTCCACACCCCCAACCCCCTTCTTGAATTTAAATGTGTTTTTCTCTTGTGTGGCATATGGTTGTTCATCTACCAGTTTCATATTGATATTGAATACATTAGATACTTGTTTTTCCATTCTTGGGATACTTTACTTAGAAGGATGTTCTCCAAATCCTTCCAGGTAAATATAAAAGATGTAAAGCCACCACCTTCTTATGGCTGAATAGTATTCCATGGTATATGCATACCACAGTTCATCCATTCGTGGGTTGGTGGGCACTTGGATTATTTCCATATCTTTGAGAATACCAATACTTTTGTCCATAGTAGCTGTGCCCTTGTAAACTCCTACCAGTACTGCATGGGTGTTTCTATTACAAACACTCAGTATTTTCTGACTTCCTATATTTTTTGACAGTAAAATGAGAATAAGGCATATTGCTATTTTTCTTTGCATCCTCAGAGGTAGAGTCTCTTTTCTTATTCCAATTCTTGTCTGCCCATTCAGAATTTCTTTCTGTGACTTGCCTTTTCATATAAATTCTCCATTTTTCTTTATTCCCTCTTGTTGATCTGCATGCTTTTCTTGTATATTGTACATGTTAATCCCTTAACTCTAGTTTTTGATGTTACAAAAATATCCCATTAACATTAATTATATATGTGATATTTTTATTTTAAAAATGTCTTTAGTGTTCGT
This sequence comes from Perodicticus potto, assembly GCA_963574655.1. NCBI lineage: Eukaryota > Metazoa > Chordata > Mammalia > Primates > Lorisidae > Perodicticus > Perodicticus potto. The sequence goes on along the minus strand of CAUYRH010141983.1, from coordinate 7,211 downwards.
GTAAACAAATAATAATTTGCCTGTCAACTAAACAATAATTTTTTTTTTTTTTGCAGTTTTTGGCTGGGGCTGGGTTTGAACTTGCCACCTCCGGCATATGGGGCCTGTGCCCTACTCCTTTGAGCCACAGGCACCACCCTAATTAATTTTTTGATTACTGGAACACTATGTTTGCCAGTAGAAACTCATATGGAAAGAGTATGATGTTGAGATTTGCAAAGTGAAAAAGTTCAGCCACATTTCTTTAAACTACGTTAGAGCTACCGTTTAGGTTTTTGTGAAAATCAAATACCTTATCTGTATGATAGGTACAATGAGTCAAATAACCATATATGGAGGTTATATGACTTTGATAAATAGTAGGATTTTTTTAAGAATGATGTTAAGTTCTCTTTTATTTTTTTTTTTGTTTTTTTTTTTGCAGTTTTTGGCCAGGGCTGGGTTTGAACCTGCCACCTCTGGCTTATGGGGCCGGCACCCTACTCCTTTAAGCCACAGGTGCCACCCTGTTAAGTTCTCTTTTTAAAATATGCTTTTTAATTTGTATGTTTTATAAATACTTAATTTGTATGTATGTTTGATATGATTTTTATATACCATATTATATAATAATAAAAATTAATAAATGTAATATTTGTTGTAGTTCTTAACAGAGCTTTTATCAGATTAAAGAGTTACTTTTTGGTCCTTTCTATTATTTCTGGTGGATTTTTATTTTCATTGATATAATGTTTCTCTGTATTTCTACTAATAATTTCTAATTAAATTCCATTTATTTATTATTATTATCATCCAAGTTTTAATTTCGTTAATATTGATCTGATGTACTTTCCTCCAGACCTTTATTTTAACCCTTTAAGTAGGGTTTTATTTTAAGAGTTTTTCTTATAAATTAAGGTAGCAGACTTGACTTTTGTTTTGTTTTTAATTTAATCTGGTAGTCTACCTCTATTACTGGGTAAATTTAACTAATTTATATTTATTATTTTATATTTGTACTTACATTTTTCCATTTTTAGAGGTTACCCATCAACTTTTGAAAACATATTTAAATGTAAAATTTTCTAATCCAGACAAAGTTATTCACTTTTACTTATTCTTCTTCCAAAGATGAAGATTTTAGCATGCTCTATGAATTGAACAGCCCCATCATTTTATTGTTGATTTAAACCTACTTCAACTCTTGTTCACACAAAATAATTGCGTTTTTAATCATTGATGTTTTAGTCATTAAACTTACTAACATACTTTATCAATTTATTTGTACATTGCTATTTCATACATCTTAAGCATTCACATCTAGATTTCAGTTTATTTTACCTGATTCTTTAGCTTCAGTAACTACATTTTTCATTCTGTTTTGTTTTGGGTTCTTTCATATCTACCCACCCTTATTCTTTTAAGTCTGATTTGTTTTATAATTTCTTATTTTTTTATGACAACTTCGTTGTTCAATCTAACAATTTAGGCGTCCTTGTGACCCATTCTTTTGAACAGTTTTACAAATTATTCTAATTTCATCCCGAGTGAAATTGTATTTTTGACTGGTGATTTTGTCAACTGTCAGCACACAATTTCTTCCCTGTCTTCGGAATTTTAGTTTGCAAGATCATTTTGAGGCTTTGAGAAAGAGTTCTTTCTCTGTCCTGCTGCTACTGCTTTCCAGTAGGTTTTTAGTACTTCAGCCTCTGGGTCGATTATACAGGATCAGGAGTTCTTTGTACGTTCTGGGTATCAGCCCTGTGAGGATATCAGGGGTATCTCAGATCCAGTCTGATAGGAGAAAAAGAGGCAGGAGAACTTTGTGCTACCCCACTGCCTAGGTAATGTTTCAAGACAGAGAAGCAGATGGTCTCTTTAGCTGGGGAAATTTAGGAGTCAGGCTTTTAATGCCCCAAAGGGACCTTTGCTTGAAAATTAATCTAACTGATTTTAGGTTGGATTATTTGGCTATAAATGACATAGAAAGTTTTTTAACTGCAACTGCTTTTCTTTGGGGGATGTATCAAGGATTCAATAAATGAGCCTGCTTTAAAGAATGTCAGGACATGAGAAAATATTCCAAGGACCAAAAGAAGGACCAGAGCAGAGGAAGATGAAACAAGATGGAAAAAGAGAAGCAGGCAGAAAAGGAAGGTAGGAGCGATAGGGGCCCGAAGGGAAGAGACACAGAAGCAGACAGAGGCGGAGGTAAAGAGATCAGGCAGGGTGAGAGAGAAAGAGTGTGCAAGACAGCCGAAGGAAAAAGCTTGCCAAAAATGTCGTGACTATGAAGTTGAAGGGATTCTATTTTCTTGCTTTTATAACGGAAAACATGGCCGCAACCACGTGGGTAGGCACACCCTACTTGCTGAGTCTGGTGAGACGATAAGCCAAAAGGGAGGAAATGGTAAAAATGACGAATCTTCCTATCAGTGGAATGACGCCTTCCAAGCCTGACACAGAAGGCTGCTCTTTGCTAGCTGTTGCCTAGCACAGACAAGGAGCACTCCCACTGCCTCTGGTCACTTCTAACAGCCAGGCTGATTTGATAGTCTCTTCAATAACCCATTCATCCACAGCCTTATATTAGTTTTCATCCTGAGTAACACTAATTGCCCTTAGGCTGAGAGCATGTGGAAGGCGTTGATTGATGACATCGAAGTATTTTCCACTTCAGCAACAGCAGCTATGTGCGTCTTGGCTGATGCACACTTCCCTGCTCAGATGGTAGGTGACCTTATTCCAGGGCCAGGATTGCAGGAAAAGTGAGCCCTAATTGACAAACTAGTAGTTGGGTTAATAGAATGAAACACACGCGATTAACCCCCATCCTAATGACTGATTCTTCCCTTTCAAACAGCACACCAAGCTACCAGCATATGGCCTAATATTCGGGCTTCTCTGAGTGTGCTTTCATTTATCCAAACCTGTCTTTGTTTGGGTTTCCTCATGCAGAACCTGAGAGAACAGTGCAAGTAGTTTGTTTGGGAGGTACAGATAAAACTGGTAGGAGAGTGAGCGAATGTGAAAAGGCAGAAAAGGCAGCCAAAAAAGATGACCAAGCTAGCTTCCACTGTGGGCAACTAGAGCTTAATTCTATAGGAAAACTTGGAGAAATGGTGTAAAACCCATCCCTTGAGGTTTTTTAAGCCAAGGAACAAGGTGGGTGTGAGATATTTATACATCAAATTCTACCAGGCATTAGCCTCCCCTGGGAAGTACTGTATCCTGGAAATTCCAGCCTGCCCTATGTATGAGTACACTGGCCTTCCACTTAAAAAAATGTTGACACTGGCAGTTGTTTAGAATAGGCTAAAATGGTAAGGCTTGAGGGATACACGGGTTCCTACAAGATTTGCCCAAAAGGCTCAACAGAGACACTGAGGCTTGCTTCACTTACTGATCTCCTCTAAGAATAGCTTTCCATTTCTAAAGGTTCACAGCATGAAATGAGGCTCAAAATCAAAATGCGATAATACACATTGAGTTAACAAACTTCTCCTATAAATGGTGAGAGAAGAAACACCTTAGGCCCTGTGGACCATAGGGTTCCTGTCACAGCTACTCATCTCAGCTATTGTAGCAAGAAAACAATAGGTAAACTGGTGAGCATGGCTATAGTCCAATAAAATTTTATTTTACAAGATGAGACAGCAGGCTAGACTTGACCTACCAATCCATGAACTGTGGTTTACTAACCTCTCAAATACATGAAAGATCTTTGTGAACTTCAGTGCTATGCACATTCTCAATATCATTTATCCCTTACTCAATAAGCCTTTGGAATTCACTATCCCTGTCATGCTAGGGGTGGAATTCATAGTTTCTTCCTTCATACAGCACATGTTTACTGAGCACCTCCTCTATAAAAAGCATTATTCAGGCCCTGGGGATTCCGTGATAAGACAGACAAACAAAATCCACGCCCAAGACCTGGAAAGAGATTCCTAAACCTGTTCTCCCACCAGTCTGTAGCACTAGAGAGCCACTCCTGTGGATCAAAAAAGTGACAAGTGCAACTAAAACTCTCTCAGTACCTGGGAGAGTTGGGGTATAGGCCGCATTGCTAATGAAGCTTAAGTAAGCTTCAGGGACCTATGCTTGCATTGGCTCTATCCAAGGCCCTGGAAGGGGCCCTCGCAATGATTCACATACTCATATGTATTTGTCAAATTCACAAATACAAATGCAAGCTATTTTAAAATCATGATTGATGAAGGCCTTTGTCTGTTTTCACTCTGACTTATCCTCCACCATGTTTCCCCTTCTGTTAGGTGGTTTCCTGATTTTCTCCTTTGAAACAGCACCATAAACTATCAGCAGTCATTATAAACTATTTTTTATGAAAAACTTTATCACTGTGTGGCCTTTGGAGTTACAGTCTATTGGAACTTCTTTCACACAACTCCCCTTTCGAGAGGCATGAATTAACAATATTTAAATAATTATTCATAATGGCTCTTTGGTGTCCCTGTAGCCAAAGCACGGTGGGGGAGGGCTGATATCTGTAGTCACGATAACTTCTATCTTAAGAATTAGTGGGAAAATATAAAATGACAAAAAGGTATGGCAAATGATTTAAGGAAGCAAACTACCTAAGCTTAGAGAAACTGTTCAGGAAAATCCAAGCAAAATGTATCAACACTAAGATTTGGAAATTTACAAAGTCACCTTTAGCCCATTCCAGACTTTCCAGACTTATAGTCATCCCTGAGTTAAGCTGAGACCTATAATTTGATAACATTTACCCACCTAAGGACCAGTATCCATGAAAAATCCACAAACACAATATCTGCATATGGATACATATACGTATGTATTTAAGCGTATATGCACACATGTAACTACATATGTTTGACATTAATGTAAAACTCTCCTAAAACAAATATTCAAATACTAGGAGAAGGTAACACCATTATCTTTCTGTTGTGCCCAGGAGGTCCACAAAGACGGTACTGCCAAACAAGTTAAATTTAAAGAGGAGTCCTTTTATTGAAGAGCCAGCGGCAACTGCCTCAGTGTCCCAACATAGGGTTTCTGAGAGCAGCCCTGAGTGCATAAGGGGTCGAGTTTTTAAGGCTTGGTCTGTATCCTGGTTGGCACGCAGGCTGTCTAGGTTTATCTGGGTAGGGTAGCAAGCAAGCATTATACAGAAGCAGAATTTCGTGGTTAGCCATATATTTTTGTTTTAATATTTTCCTCTATACATCTTAGTTTCAGTACTTTCTCCCCCTACATCTTAGTTTTAGTACTTTCCTCCCATACATCTTAGTTTCAGTACTTTCCCCACCTGGTATTTTTTAAAAGTCAGTCCAAGAACAGTTGGTACCTCCCAGTCTGTTTCCCAGGGAGTTAGCCAAGCAAGAAATTTGGAGTGAACTAGAAGCAAGAAATTAATTAGTACTTTCCCATCTATCTTGGGAGTGAACTAGACTTATTTCTTTTTTTTTGAAAACTTGCAGTTCAGAAATTTGCCTAGTATTTTTCCCTGACAGCCTAGACCTGACACTTTTCTGTCTTAGCCTAGGCCCACTAGGCCTAACATTTCCAAATATAGACTGATTATGTAAATAATAGCTACCATTTGTCGAAAGCTTACTGCATGCCAAATACCATATGACACTTGGCACAAAACTCAACAAAGTCTCTGTTAAACTGAGGCATTAAGAGGTAGGAACTTTCCCAAGATCAAGAACTTATAAGTAATGGAGCTTGGATTTAAACTCAGGTATTTCTAACTCCAGAATCCAATTTTTAACTACCACATAGTCACTTCAAGTGTAAATGCCCTATCAAAAAGACAACATTGTCACAAAACTATCTAGTGTAGGTCCTTGGGAATGTATCTTATCTGTTCCCCAAGAGTCAATGTAGGAAGTTGGCATTTGTATGTCTGGGCTGGAGTGAGTGTTCAGGCACAGAAATTATTTTCTCCTAGTGTAAACAATAGTGAGGAATTCTAGAACTTACTCTCCTGTCTTTCTCTTGTACTTTTTTGTTACATCAGTAACCCCTACGGTGATTCTATTTGCCCTCCAGTTTCCATGAGCTTTAGTTTCTGACAAGCATATCTATTCTCAGACCCCCTGAAGATTGGCACCCCACTTTACCCCCTGGGAATCTTTATGTAAAACAGACACATAGTCTGTACAAGGTTTCTGTATGAAGTATATAAGTTTAATCTGTTTCTCTTTCTTTCTTTTTTTTTTTTTGAGACAGAGCCTTAAAGCTGTCACCCTGGGTGGAGTGCTGTGCCATCACAGCTCACAGCAACCTCCAATTCCTGGGCTTAAGCGAGTCTCTTGCCTCTGCCTCCCCAGTAGCTGGGACTACAGGTGCCCGCCACAATGCCCGGCCATTTTTTGGTTGCAGCCGTCATTGTTGTTTGGCGGGCCCAGGCTGGATTCGAACCCCCCAGCTCAGGTGTACGTGGCTGGTGCCTTAGCCCGTTGAGCCACAGGCGCCGAGCCAATCTGTTTCTCTTTCTAAGAGTAAAGAGACAAGGCTAAAAATGATTGAGGTGGAGCTTCAGTGGCACAATCTGTTAGCACATAGTACTTAATAAAAATGATTGAAGTATAAGAAGTCTCACGGGCAGTGCCTGTAGCACAAAGGAGTAGGGCACCAGCCCCATATGCTGGAGGTGGCGGGTTCAGACCCTGCCCTGGCCAAAAACTGCAAAAAAAGAAAAAAGAAGTCTCATTAAGTAGTATGTACCAGAGCTTTGGTACTAACCTGAATTACGATTGTCCCTAAGGGAGGCCGGGCGTGATAGCTCACACCTGTAATCCTAGCTCTCTGGGAGGCCGAAGTGGGTGGATTGCTTGAGCTCACAAGTTCCAGATGAGCCTGAGCAAGAGCGAGATCCCATCTCTAAAAATAGCCAGGTGTTGTGGTGACCGCCTATAGTCCCAGCTACTCCGGAGGCTGAGGCAAAAGGATCCCTTGAGCCCAGTAGTTTGAGGTTGCTGTGAGCTATGACGCCATGGCATTCTATCAAGGGCAGCAAAGTGAGACTCTGGTCTCAAAAAAAAAAAAAAAGAAAAGAAAAAAAACTATGTCCCCAAGGAGGTGTTACTTTTTCTTAATTTCTTTTTTTTTTTTTTTTTTTAGGATCTACAAATAATTTTATTGAAATTGAACAAATAACACAACAGTCTTCCTAGGCTGGGGGGTGCCTTCCCCAAGCCATTTCCCACACTCTAGAAGCACAGAACTTGTACAGTATT
>CAUYRH010141982.1:0-10888 GCA_963574655.1 Perodicticus potto | reverse complement strand
GGGAGAGATTTCAAGTGGGGAGAGAGATGCTCTCTCCGTTCCTCTCCCGGTCTTTCCCCGTCTCCTCCTCTAGGCCTCTAGCCTCAGGGTATATATAGGTGTATGGGTTCCTTGGCCAGGAAACAAATGAATACAGTCCCTGAGGAAGGCAATTTTAAAAGGACCTTATGGATCCTCCAGCTCCCTAGCAACCAAATGTGCTAATCTGTCAAATGCTTGAGGATTAGGAGTACAGGCTCCAGTCAGCCAGTGCTCACTTACTGTACTCAGGGTGAAACTTGCTCAAGGATTCCCACAAATATCTTCACACTCCAGGGACATGGGACCTCAGTAGATAAAAAAGTAAAATCAAATATGAATGTATATGGAGATCATTCTACATATTAATATGTATCAACACAAACCTGAGGATCCCCCTTGGAATGTGAAGGTATTTGTAGGAAATCCTGAGCAAGCTTCACGCTGTATTTAGCAAGTTATTATACTAGGTATCAGTACAGGGTTAATTGTAACCTGTATCTGAGGTTTCTTCTTAAAGCATTAAAAAATCTAGTTATATAAGCAATGAGATTCAAGAGGATGTGATATCTATTAAACCATAATATTGCACCCAAAACAAAAGTGGGCTGAATACCAAGGAGCACCGTGGCTGTGCTCTCTTGCATTCTGACCAGTGATGAATGAGAGATCCTTTTGCTGCACACCTTGCTGGCCTTGGGTAACATTAGTATACTAGATTTAGGCCATTTCAAGAGGTGTTCAGTGATACATCATTTTTCTTTTTAATTTGCAATTCCATGATGATCTGATGTTGAGCATTTTTCCCTATGCTTATTTTAGATCTGTATGTGTTCTTTGGTGAGATATCTGTTTAAATCATTGGCTTATTTTCTGATTGGCTTGCTTGTGTGTTTTATTGTTTAACTTTAAGTGTTCTTTAGATATTTTGGATGCCAGTCCTTTATCAGACATGCATTTTGCAAATATTGTATCCCACTCTGTGTCATGTCATTTAATTCTCATTCACAGAGCGGAAGTTTTTGATGGAGTCAAATACATTGAAGTTATGTCGACTCAAAAACCCACAAACAAATGTTTAAGCATAATTGACAAAACTTGGAAGAAACAAATATATCCTCTAATAGGTGAACAGATAGACAAACTGTGGTACTCCATAAAAAGGAACATTGTTTATGAATAAAGAAGAAGTCAGCCATCACACCACAGAGATATGGAGGACCTCCAATGCACGTTGCTGAGTGAAAGAAGCCAGTGTTAAAGGCACATGGTGTGTGTCCAACTATAGGACATTTTGGAAAAGACAAAACTATGGATAAAGTTAAAACATCAGTAGTTGCTAGGGACTGGGAGTCAAAAAGGACAGAAAGAGGGGACAAAAGTGGAACGGGGATTTTCAGGGAAGTAAAATTACTCTGCACAATCTTACAATGGTACTTATCTGCCACCATTGTTTATTTGTTGAAATCCATAGAATGTACATAGAATGAACCCTAAACTACGGACTTTGGTTAACAATAATGAACCAATATTGGTTCATCAATCATAAATGCATCATAACAATAGATGTGTAAAAAATAAAAAGGTGTATAGGGAGGGGTATGTAAGAACTTGGTATGTTCCAAACAATTTTTCCTATAAATATAAAACTGCTCTAAAAATACAAAGTGTACAAATATTTTAAGAGTATGTTTCCATATAAAAATAACAAAAATAGTTTTGTTGGGAATTAAAACTCATTCACAGCAGAATAAACTCAACTAAAAGTGTAAACAGTGAGGATCCGCTCAAAGATTTCGGTCTTTGTCAAGAAAAAGAAAAAGACACGGAAATTTTTTTCACTACTTCTATTAAGGCATAATTCCCACACTATTAACATTCATCATTTAAAATTTGCAGTTCAATAATTTTTAGTAATACAGTTTTGTAATCATTACCAGAATCTGATTTTTAAGACTTTTCCATTAATGTAAAAATTTCTTCCATGACACGGTACAGTCAATCTCAGCTCTCACCCCTCACCCTAAGCAACCAGTGATTTGCCTTCTGTCTCATATATTTGTCTTTTCTAGACATTTAACATAATGGAAACATACAATAAATAATTTTTTATGCCTGACTTCTTTTATTTAATATAATGGTGCTAAGGTTTAACCATGTTGCTGCATGTATCAGTAGACAGTTTCTTGCTGCTGTTGAATAATATTTTATTATACAAATACACCTCACTTTGCTTATCCATTGACTAGCTGATGCACTTTTTCATTTTTTTAAAGTTTGAAACTATTGCAAGTAATACCACTATGATCATTCCCAAGCAATTCTTTGTGTGAACATTTATATTTTAGATCCGTTGAGTACATGATTAGGAATGCACTTGCTAGATTTTTTTTTAATTTTATTTTTTATTAAACAACTAATATTTGTAAATAAAAATAGAAGATAATTTCAAAAAATAGATCTTGCCAAATCTTATAGAAATTAGAAAACGAAGAAATCCTTCAAATTCATTCTACTACTTCTGGATAAAGTATTCTTTTTTTCCTCCAGGTTTTATTTTACTATTTGATGGTTTTTGTCTTAAAAGATATTAACAAGTTGCCTTTTAATTTTATTTCCAGGTGCTACTACATGGTATTTCAGACCCAAAAGCAGATGGACAGAAAGTAACAGAAAAAGCCCAGGAAAAAAGAATGCACCAGCCATTACCTCTTGTGTCTGAATCCCAGACTCTCTCATCATTCCAATCCCAGCAGAAGCAGCCTCAGGTTTTGTCACAGCAGCTTCCATTTATTTTCCAAAGCTCTCAGGCAAAGGAGGAATCTGTGAACAAACACACCAGTGTAATACAGTCTACGGGATTGGTGTCCAATGTGAAACCTTTATCTTTGGTAAATCAAGCCAAAAAGGAAACTTATATGAAACTCATAGTTCCTCCTCCTGATATACTTAAAGCAGGGAATAAAAATACCTCTGAAGAATCTAGTCTTTTGACCAGTGAATTACGATCTAAACGGGTGAGTTAAAAATTTTCTACATAATCATTTTGTTATTAGAAATAAATGGATCTTCTATATTGTCTCACAACACACATGCTCAAGTTAAATTTTACTCTTATTTTTAATCTTTCTTTGTCTCCAGGAATAGAATATGTATATCAGAAAATGAAACTTCTCTGATTTTTATATTCACATACACATCTCTGTAGTATATTTTTGGCAATGCAATCATGGTCATTCTCCCTAACTCGTCCCTTTCCCCATCCCCCAAAATCTAATGATTTAGTGGTAAAGGGATAAATGTGTTTGAATAAGACGAGCTTCACAATTACAAATATCTACATGTTCTTTTTTATATTTATTTATTTATTTATTATTTGAGAGATAGAGTCTCACTATGTTGTCCTCACCCTTTGTGAGGCACCCACCACAACACCCGGCTATTTTTTGTTGAGGTTGTCCCAGCCGCCAGTCTTGGTGTATGTGGCTGGCACTATAACCAGTGTGCTGTGGGCACCAAACCGGCCCTATTTCCTATTTAGAAGGAAAATTTACTACTTACAAGAAAATATTATAGAATGATTACATGACATAATTATGTTCTAAAAAATGAAAATACAAGCGGCACCTATAGCTCAGTGGGTAAGGCCCCTGGCCACATACACCAAGGCTGGTGGGTTCAACCCCGGCCTGGGCCAGCTAAAACAACAATGACAAATGCAACAAAAAAATAGCTGGGTGTTATGACAGGCTCTTGTAGTCCCACCTACTGGGGAGGCTGAGGCAAGAGAACTGCTTAACCCCAAGAGTTTGAGGTTGCTGTGAGTTGTGACACTATTGCACTCTATCAAGGGCAACTTAGTGAGACTCTGTCTCAAAGAAAGGAAAATACACTTTTTTTGTGAAGATAATTTAAATCTTGAAATGTTAATTATTTTATGTGAGATTTTTGCTACAAAATTCCTTTTAAAAGGTAGAATCCAACTCTTTAGTGTAATTTTCCATAATTTATTCACTGAGTAAATACTAATTAAGCATTTTCTCCTCGTGAGGTATTGCCTCAGGTAAAAAATTTTTTGTGACAGTCTTATTTATAAAGAATTATCTGACTAAATTAATTTTCTAAACTAAAACAGTAAAGGTGTTAAATAAGATTAAAATTTATATATAAATTGCTTATTGCTTGTTAATACTGCTGCTTTAAAATATTTATTAAGTCATTTTACATGACATTTCATTTACCTTTACACTTGTGAAATCTCCACAACAAATCTTTGATGATTTGAGTGTTAGGGGCCCAGGTAGGACACTGACAACACTGCAGATTTTGATTTCAAATCCACACTTTCAATGTAAAATGTTACCTTAGGTTAGGAAATTCAGTCCCACTTCTGTTAACTTAGAATATTTTAATAAGTCCATTTTAGTTTTGTATATATTAATTAATTGCACTAATTTAATAAAATTCATGATTTTATATTATTTGTAAATGTAAATTTTATGCATTCATGTTTTATAAATTAATGTTACTCAAGATAATTGTGGTTTTTCTAAACTGTTTACTCTTTCAAATGTTAATATGCTAAAGGCACTCTAAAGTAGGTCCTATAGAATATTAAGCCACCATTCCACCAGCGTAATATCTTAAATCATTGCTTTAAGGAAGTTCTTGTTTAATAAGTCATTATTCAGCAATCTAAAATTCTTTTTTGAGCACATACCGAGTACAAGGATCTAAGCAATGTTTGCGGAAGATCATAGTGGTGAATAAATGACAGTATCCCTACCCTACCCATCAAAGATGTAAACTAATTTCCTTGGAGGTTTAAGACATATAGGGATATACTGTGTATACTAATGGACATAGAATATAGATAGTCCCCAGTTTAGGATGGTTCAACTTAGGATCCTTTACAATTGTAGTGCCAAAGTGGTACAATAGGAAGAGGAGGAATTATTTGCTAGAAAGTGGTACAACAGTCTCTTGCTATGCTGGATGAAGGCAATGAGCCACAGATCCCAATTAACCAGCTATCACAAAGACAACCAACCAGTACTCTGAGGTGTGATGTGTTGCCAGATGATTTTGCTCAACTGTAAGTGTTCTGAGCACTTTTAAGGTAGGCTAGACTAAGGTATGAAGGCTGGTAGATTAGGTGTATTGAATACATTTCTGACTTACGAGATTGTCCATTTATAATTGGTTTATGAAGAAGTAACCTCACCACAAGTAGATGGCCATCTGTATTAGGAGGTAAAGAAGCTCCAAGGATAGAGACAAAGAGTGCTTCTGGCTAGGACAAACATGGAAAGCTTCTTGGGTTAAGTCTTGAAGAATGGACAGTATTTCATCAGCTTGAAATTTATAAAGAAGAGGCTATTTCATGTAAGGAAAATGATTATATTAAAATGTGAAGGTGGCAAAAATAGGACATTCACAGGCTATGGCAAATAATCTAGTTTGACTGGAAAAATATGTTTATACCTAGTTGTAATGTAATTTGGATACCAAACTATTTAGACTTTGTAAAGTTGATAGTGCTCCAAGGAGCTTATATAATATTAATAAAATAAAGCTCAATCTAAGAAAAAACTGTCATTGGTGTATAGCATATATTGGGAGTTGAGTAGAAAGAAATTATGGTGTGGCTTAAATTTGAGTGATATTTCATTGAAAGAATCCAAAGATATGGTAATATAGCTGACTTAGAAAAAAAATATTTTTAGGGTTTTGGGTTTGGATTATCATAAGAATGGGAAAAACATAATGAGAGCAAGACAGGAATATATTTTGAGGGGGAAAAACTAATTAAATTTGAAATACATTAGGTATGGTCAAGGTTTAGCAACCATCTAGTCATTATTGCTCCTCTTTTTACAACACTTGAATATTATGATTTAAATTTGTATATGGTATTTGTATTTGTAGTTTTCAGATGTCGAAAGTAAATAAAAGCAGTCTTTATGGTACATTTTATTTTGTTTTTAAACTTATGTTTCAACAGGAACAATATAAACAGGCATTCCCATCACAGTTAAAGAAACAGGAGTCATCTAAGAGCCTGAAGAAGGTTATTGCAGCTTTGTCAAATCCAAAAGCAACCTCTACTTCACCAGCACATCCAAAACAAACAGTAGAAAACAACCACCCTAATCCATTCTTGACAAATGCACTTTTAGGTAATCACCAACCAAATGGAGTTATTCAAAGTGTCATTCAAGAAGCTCCTCTAGCACTTACGACCAAAACTAAAATACAGAGTAAGATTAATGAAAACATTACTACAGCAAGTAGCACCCCTTTTTCCTCACCTGTAAATTTGAGTACAAGTGGGAGAAGAACCCCTGGCAATCAGACACCTGTAATACCCTCTGCCTCTCCCATTCTGCATAGTCAAGGGAAGGAAAAAGCAGTTAGCAATAATGTAAATCCAGTAAAAACACAGCAGCACTCCCATCCTGCAAAATCTTTAGTGGAGCAGTTTAGAGGAACAGATTCAGACATTCCCAGTAGTAAAGATTCTGAAGATTCAAATGAGGATGAAGAAGAAGATGATGATGAAGATGAGGAAGATGAGGAAGATGATGAATCTGATGACAGCCAATCAGGTTATTTTCTATTTTAAAGTATTTTTCTAAATGTTGTGTGAACCAAAACATTTTAAAGAACTTCTTAATTCACAGATTTCTAATAATTTTCATTCACTGTGCTTTACATAGCTTTGTGCATATCTACAATGAGCTCCTAAAATACAGGAGTAACTGATTATAGGAAATCCTAAGTTAAATTGTCCATTTGACATTAAACAAATAATAACTTTAGAGTGAATATAAATGACACATAAATTAAGACAATTTCATCAACTTGCTTAATTTTTGTTTCATTCAGGACTGTTTATTTGTCCTCTTTTATTTTCTATCTCTCCTGCTACTTGTTAAACTGCATCACCTTTGAACCTTTAAACAAAGGTAAAATTGTAGACACAGTCATTCAGAAAGTACTGAAAATCTACATCCCTCCAAATGTCCATCAGTAACACATGGAGTATTTTCTAATTTAATTTTGATTCACTTGCTAGGCTTTAATTTGGGGTGAGGGGTATTTCTTTGCATTTTTCTTTTTCCTTTCCTCTCCTTGTTCCACAGATGACTAAAAACATAAAACATAAAATAGCTTAAGTTTTATATACAGAGACGAAATACATTTTTATAAAAGTTTGTGGGTTTGTTACTGGTCAGACACAAATTCAACTAAATTTTCTATCTGCCAGTGTGAACAGGAAAATATAGTCAGTTAGTACAATTTAAAGCCCCTGTAAGTTAAAAACAAACTACTTGCTCAGGGTAAGAACAACTTGTCCTGATCGTAATTTTTCTAGGGGTTCTCGTGAAAGCAACTTTGCATGATAGGTAATTAAAACTGATACTCAAAACTTTCAAAAATTAATTTTTATAATGAAATTCAGTGTAACCAAAGAGTACCACACAAAATAGAATTCTGCAAAAGCTGTTTTTTCTGGGGGCAATTAGGATGTAGTCCAATTATCAGTCCTATTTTTATCAAGTTTAATCCAGTAATTTATTTTACGTATCTGGAAGAGTAGATGCATTATATATAGGACTACATATCTAGAATTTAAATTATTAAATCACTAAATTATCCTATTATAATTATTTTTGTAAGCCTATTTTTTTTTAAGAAACCTAATGAAGTCTTGCACCTAAATAGAAAGACTACAGCCAAAAAGCCAAGTACCTCCCCCCAGAAAATTGTTTTCTTTTACCCTAAAGCCCAAATGAAAGCATGATGGTAGTGCCAGGATTCTCTTCCTTATACTGGACTAAGTATACTTCTTAAGCCATTGGAATATATTAAATTGAATAATCAAGTAAGTCCTTCCCCTTTACCTTAGTCTCTCTGTCAAGTTAAAAAGGATTTTGAAGCCATGAAGCAGAACTCATGTGACTAGTGTCATGTGAGAACTATTTTGTGATTGAAGTACTGAGTAAACCTTATACTTTAAAAAAAATTTTTTGAGAATTTATAGCCTGCATCACATTGTTCTCAACTAGCTTAAATGATTTACTCTTCAGGAAAACTGCTCTTTTGAGTTCTTATTCCAGATACTGGTTCCTGAAGTAGTCCATTTACATACAAACTGCAAATTATTGGTGATTATCTAGTTATAATATACAAATGCTTCTTTTACTTCCCAGAATCAGATAGTAATTCAGAATCAGATACAGAAGGATCAGAAGAAGAAGATGATGATGATAAAGACCAAGATGAATCAGATAGTGATACTGAAGGAGAGAAAACTTCAATGAAACTGAATAAAACAACTTCCTCTGTCAAAAGCCCTTCCATGAGTCTCACAGCTCACTCAACACCTCGTAACCTCCACATAACAAAAGCCCCAGGCTCTGCTCCTGCTGCCTTATGTTCTGAATCACAGTCACCTGTTTTTCTTGGTACATCTTCTTCCACACTTACTTCAAGTCCACACTCTGGTACCTACACTTTATTTTATTATTGTAAAATAGAAGTCAAACCATAGCAAGAATTTTTTTCTTATACAGTGTTCTGGAGATGATCTCACTGGAATCAAGTATTATAGTTAGGTGTTAGGTTGGCTCAGAATGGTCAACATGTATTTTCAAAGGATATGACCTATTAGCTTATCTTTTTTTCCCTGTGTTTCCAGTTTAAAAATCTGATGACAGCTCTTGATTTTGAACCTTTCCTGCTTTTATGTTCAGTTCATGCTTCTAGAATATAGACTGATCAACAGTTGCACTTTTTTTGTACAGTTGACCCTTGAACAATGTGGGAGTTAGGACCACTGCCCCCGCCCCTATAATTTAAAATCTGTGTGTAATTTTCAACTCTCTAAATCTCTCCAAACGCTTAAGTAATAGTTGTCTACTGTTGAATGGAAGCCTAACTGGTAAACAGTTCAATTAACACATATTTTGTTTATGTATTATATTCTGTATTCTTACAATAAAGAAAGCTAGAGAAAAAAAATCTGTGATTAAGAAAATCATAAAGTGGGTGGCTCCTGTGGCTCAGTGAGTAGGGCACCGGCCCCATAATACCAAGGGTGGCGGGTTCAAACCCGGCCCCAGCGAACTGCAACAAAAAAATAGCCTGGCGTTGTGGCGGGCGCCTGTAGTCCCAGCTACTCAGGAGGCTGAGGTAAGAGAATCGCCTAAGCCCAGGAGTTAGAGGTTGCTGTGAGCTGTGTGACGCCACGGCACTCTACTGAATGTGGATAAAGTGAGACTCTATCTCTACAAAAAAGAAAGAAAGAAAATCATAAGGAACAGAAAATATATTTGTCATTCATTAAGGGCAAGTGGATCATCATAAAGGTCTTCTTCCTTGTCATCTTCACTTTGAGTAGGATAAGGAAGAAGAAAGGTTGGTCCTCTTGTCATGGGTTGCAGAGGCAGAAAAAAATCTGCATATAAGTAGACTCACGCAGATCAAACCTGTGTTGTTGAAGGTCAGCTGTACTGTATAAAAAGAAGCTCATTTGGTTACTTAAGATACAATTGCTGTCTGCCCAGCATATAGCCAATATCACTTCCATTAGTGAGTAGTATTCTTAATTTCATTAACATGCCACATCTTTTTTCCTATTTGACTTTTTATAAACTTCTTGAGGCCTTCATTAAAAGTTTCTACATTTAATATTCCCAAACTCCTATCTGTTTTCATTTAATAACTAAGAAAATACAGGTTGTATAGTAAAATATTTTGTTGTTTTACTTGTTTTAGTCTTTTCTTGGCAATTTTGCTTTCATTTACCACAAATGAAATAATGCCAAAATAATCTGACTTACTTTAGGTGAATTAATTTGTACTTGTGAAATTTGATTTTTGTCTTTGGAAAATTTTACATATAATCATAATCCTATTCCTTTGTGCTTTAGGTTAATTTTAAAAATCTAGTAGTGTTTTGACTATGGATATATGTGGACATAGAAATTATAATGTCTCTGAATGTATGAGCCAGCAATTGAAATTTTCAGCATCTGAAAACTCATATTTTCAAAGATAATAACTATAAATAGATTTTCTGAACCCTCTATTTTCTTTGTATTTCTCTAGCCATTTCCTTAATAATAAAGCTATATATTTTTGCAAGGCTATATAGTCTTTAGATAGAAAGACTAGTTTTTCTGTCATTTGGACCAAAAGAACAAACAAATCCCTCTGCCTTATATAATGTTTTATTGAAAATTATCTAAAAATAAGGTATAAATTACAAAAACACCCTAATCAAGTCATTGAAATACATTTTTTAAAGAAAAGTTTCTAAACTATCAAAAGATTGTCATCTATATAAACCAATCTTTTATATTAACTGGTTGAATTTTCTTAAAGGCACTTCCAAAAGAAGAAGAGTAACAGATGAACGTGAACTGCGTATTCCATTGGAATATGGGTATGCAAAATAAGGTTTTTCTCTTTTGCTGTTCTGTATATGTTTATATATGTTTGGTTTATACTTGATTTCTCATCCTCTGCTAATAATAAAAGAAGTGATAATACTCATAGTATTTATTTATTTTTCTGAGACAGAGTCTTACTATGTCGCCCTAGGTAGAGTGCTATGGGGAGTCACAGCTTACAGCAACCTTAAACTCTTGGACTTAAGCAATTTGCTTGCCTCAGCCTCCTAAGTAGCTGGGACTACAGGCGCCTGCCACAAGACCAGCTATTTTTTTTTTTTTTTGAGACAGAGCCTCAAGCTATCACCCTGGATAGAGTGCTGTGGCTTCACGGCTCACAGCAACCTCCAATTCCTGGGCTCAAGCGAGTCTCCTGCCTCTGCCTCCCAAGTAGCTGGGACTACAGGCGC
>CAUYRH010141976.1:0-50621 GCA_963574655.1 Perodicticus potto | reverse complement strand
GTTATCAAACCTTTGTCAGAGGCATAACTTGCAAATATTTTCTCCCATTCTGAGGGCTGTCTGCTTGCTATACTGACTATGTTCTTAGCTGTACAGAAGCTTTTTAGTTTGATCAGGTCCCAGTAGTTTATTTTTGATGCTGCTTCAATTGCCTGGGGAGTCCTCCTCATAAAATATTCACCCAAGCCGATTCCTTCAAGAGTTTTCCCTGCACTTTCTTCTCATATTTTGATAGTTTCATGTCTTAAGTTTAAATCTTTAATCCAGTGAGAGTCTACCTTCGTTAACGGTGAGAGGTGTGGGTTTAGTTTTAGTAAAGAAGACATTTTTTAACCAGAGCTGAACCTATCAGGGCTTTACCAAAGCCTAACCAACCTGGGAGAAGGGGAATATTCAACTGAGGTTCACTGAGAAACAGACTGATCATCCATGACCATAAATGTCTCTCCCTCGACATACACGCTTGTAAGAAATATCTACATTACTCTTGGAGCTTTCTGGAACAGTCTGCAGTTTTTTCTCTTTGTTATTCTTGGTTGAGAAGGTGGGTATCACATCAATAGGTTTCCTGCCAGCATCACAACTGGAGAATATGGCCGAAAGAACTGCAAGCCTCGGGCTCCTATTTAGTATTCCCCAGAAAGACCCAAAGGCAATAGGGGAGACAAAAACAAAGAAATCTTGGCTCGCCGCCTGTAGCACAGTGGTTACGGCACTAGCCACATACACCAAAGGTGCCAGGTTCGAACCTGGCCCGAGCCAGCTAAACAACTGCAACAAAAAATAGGTGGGCACTGTGGTGGGTGCTTGTAGTCCCAGCTACTTGGGATGCTGAAGCCAAAGAATTGCTTAAGCCCAAGGGTTTGAGGTTGCTGTGAGTTGTGGTGCCATGGCACTCTACAAAGGGTGACATAGTGAGACTCTGTCTCAAAAAAACAAAACAAAACAAAACTCCAAAACAAGGAAATCTGAGCCTCTGACACCACATCTGTAGCAAACAGTAAACACAGTTTACTAACTTCTAGCCACGGAAAACCTCACGCTAAATGTCTGCCTGCCCCAGCCTTTCATGCCCTATGCAAAAGAAAGACGCTTTCTACTTGGGAAGCTGTGGAGGACTATCTTGGAGGTGAGGGTGCGGGCACAAAGAGTTTGGGATCTCAGCTTCCTCAGGCAAGAGTCAAATCCAAATACATGGGGTTTAGGGACTTGTGCCAAATCCAAGTCCATCTGGATTCAGGGACATGCATTTTCTTTGTAGTCCTTTGAAGTCCTCCCCTCTCTGTTTGAGGTAGGACGTAGGCATGGTGGGGTCAGAACATACCAGCAGCCCCACCAGGTCATCTCCACAAGCCCTGTTGAATCTCTAGCAATGGACCCCTTTCCACCCTCGGTGTAGTAGGTGAGCCTCTCAACTTGCTTTCAAATCTCCATGGGACAGGAACACGACTTCTATTGTCTTTGCTCTTCAGAAAAACCAAGACAGGAAGTGCCCCCATTTTTTTTGTTTGTTTGTTTGTTTGCACTTTTTGGCCTGGACTGGGTTTGAATCCACCACCTCTGGTATATGGGGCCAGTGCCCTACTCCATTGAGCCACCCAGGAAGTGCCCCATTTTCCCACTGTGTGGGTACAGCACCCAGGGCAGGATGGTGATCTGTAACTGCCAGTTCCCTTGTTTCTCTTCCCTCCATAGGAAAGCCGCAACTTGACTTTCAATTATATTGTAATGAGAATCTAAAAGGTGTGACAAGCACGTGCCACAAAATAATGCATGCGCGTCCACAATCTCCCTCTTTCCCTGGCTGCATATTTTAAATGACAGGGAGGGGCTGGCAAGAGAGAAGAGGACAGATTTGAGGGGAGACAGACCAGAGGGACCGAGAAAGAGAGAACTGCGTGCAGGGAGGAAGAGCTTAGGGGTGGGGAACCCGGGGAGGCTGCTGTGTGAAGTCTTTGGGAGGAGGGAGAGAAGATTCGGGGTGTTTGGCTGTAGGCACGATGCACTCATTTCAACCACTTAACCCTCCTTCCAAGAAAACCTCTAAGAGAACCGAAATTAAACAATAAGAAAAGTGCAAACATCCCCCTCTGTGAGTGGACAAGAGACTTGAACAGAAACTTTGAGGATGACAAATGCGTGGAAAATAAACAGACACAGACACAAACACATGAAAAAGTGCTCATCGCCTTGAATCACCAGAGAGATGCAAATCGCAAGCACCCTCAGATGTTACCTAACCCCAGCAATACCAGCCCACATCACAAAGGCCCCAACTCCAGATGCTGCTGTGGATGTGGAGAGAAGGGAATACTTCTACACTGCTGGTGGGACTGCAGACGAATACAGCCCTTTTGGAGGGAAGTATGGAGACTCCTCAAAGATCTAAATGTGGACCTTCCATTTGACCCTGCAATCCCATTACTAGGTATCTACCCAAAAGAAAAAAAAAAATCTTTTGCCACAAAGACATTTGCACCAGAATGTTTGTTGCAGCTCAATTTGTAATAGCCAAGTGGTGGAAGCAACCTAAGTGCCCATCAACCCATGAATGGATCAACAAACTGTGCTATGTGTACCCCATGGAATACTATTCGGCCTCTGAAAAAGATGGAGACTTTGCAGCTTTTACATTTACCTGGATGGAGTTTGGAACACATTCTTCTTAGTAAAATATGGCAAGAAGGGAAATACAAATATCCGATGTACTCCCTACTAATATGAAACCAATATATAAACAGTTACGTGCTTCTATGAACAATAAAACACAAATATAGTCTAGTACGGGGGTAAGGGGAGGCCCAAGGGGGAAGGAGAAGGAAGATTAGCAGAAGGAAGGAGGGACGAGGCAGGATCTCACGTAATGTGCACATTGTGAGGGGGGATAACACGCCCCCTGGGTGACGGGCTCTTCTACAACTGGAACTTTACTCTGAAAGTAAGAACAACGTAACCTACAAAGTTGTACCCTCATATTAATTTGAAATAAGACAAAAAGAAGACCTCTAAGAAATAACTACATTGCTCTTGGAAGTTTCTGGAACAGTCTGCATTTTGTTTTCTTTGTTATTGTTGATTGGGAAGATGGTTGGCTTCAAAAGGACCCAGCCATGTTCAGGCTGCGTTCCAAATTGTTGTGTGAAGACAAATATTGCCACTCAAGTTCGGTGACCCACCACAAGTGGCCTGTAGGTGGGGTAATTATATGTCCCAGTTTACACAGAACGATCCCTGTCTTTGTCTCTTGTCCCCATATAAGAAGGAATAGAACCCCTTTTCACTCTCAAAAGTGTCCTGGTTTGGATGATAGATTACATTATCATTGTTCCTCTAAGTAACAATTTTGCCTCTATTGCACTGCTCATATGGCTTTATGTTATAAAAACAAAATGGACGTCACAAGTTCTTTCTTTCTTTTTCTATAAATGGTTATTTTTTACTTTTATTTTATTTATTTATTTTGTTGAGATAGAATCTCAAAGCTGTCACCCTGGGTAGAGTGCTGTGGTGTCATAACTCACAGCAACCTCTAACACTGGGGCTCAAGCGATTCTCTTGCCTCAGCTTTTCTATTATTAGTAGAGATGGGATCTCGCTTTTCCTCAGGCTGGTCTTGAACCTGTGAGCGGTTCACAATCTCCTGCCTCGGCCTCCCAGAGTGCTGGGATTACAGGTATGAGCCACTGTCCCCGGCCCACAAGTTATTTCTGTTAATAAGAACAATCTGTGATTTGAAAAATAAAAACTGTTCCGGGACTTAGTAACACATTTGATCCTCATACTCAGGAGAAATGAGGAGAGATTTAATTAGCCTCTGTTGCAAAGGAAGTAACTGTGGTTCTACATAAACATGGTCCAGATGCTGCTGTACTGGCTCAGATACACTTTAACATCAGGGACCCGAGGAGCCCATTCTGAACACAGGCTGCTCCTTGCACAAATTCCTCTGTCTCTCTCCTTCCCAGCCAAAATATTTCTGGGAATTTCCAAATATTCACATGTGCAACCCAGGTACCCTGACCACGTCGGCATCCCCAAGACATCAGCCACCATCTTCATTTCCTATTTTCTCTCTCTTTCCAAGTCTGCCACCTTCACGTGTAGTTGAAGGAGTTACATTCTTGCTACAGCTGATAGAGTCCCCAATAAGGCCCAATGACTGTGCAAAGGTGTCCTTGCTCGGTGCTCCCAGAGCTGCCTTCCTCGATGGAGTTGCTGCAGAGCTGGGGTCGGGGACAGCTGCAGGGAAAGACTCTCTGTCGGCCACACCTTGTCACCAGGCCCCATAGCAACATGCCTGCACTGAGAATCTTTCGTTTACCCTTCATCCTCTGACCCAACCAGGCCAAAAAACTAGATAGGAAACTGAGTGGTCTCTACCCTCTTTATACTCCCTCCTGTTGGTCAAAGCCACGCTTCTAACCATATCAATTCCCGATGTAGATACTTGGGGAGAGACATCCAAACTTGTAGAAGGATGCAAACCTCACCCTATCCTATCACATACGGGCTTTCTAATAATTAGAACTATTGGCAGGAAGAATGACACGCCCCACTAACTCGTGGTTTGCCCACAATACTGGTGATTGTCTTGGGAGTCGTTGAATTTGGATTTTTGATGGATGAGAACTTACATGAGAAGGCCATGGAGCCACCTGTCATTCTGAGTCTGCTGTTCTAAACTTAAGTAACTTACTTAGAGATGTGGAAAATAGACTCATGGTACATTGATCAGATTGGGCCACTTATAAACTGGAAGAAGAGAGGGAACTGCTGATATGTTTCTTAAGCCAAGCTACGCTCTTCACCATATTTCTTAAGCAAAGCTACACTCTTCACCGGCATGGTAATGTTTTCATAGCTTAAGTGACACTTTGATTTGGGAAAAGGCATTCCTTTTGGGCTCTGTCTAGGTTCTTAACTTAGAAAGTCAAACCCTTTTATTTATTTATTCATTTGAGACAGAGTCTTACTCTGTCACCCTGGGTAGAGGGACGTGGCATCACAGCTCACAGCAACCTCAAACTCTTGGGCTTGAGCAATCCTCCTGCCTCAGCCTCCTGAGTAGCTGGGACTACAGGTGCCGATCATGATGCCTGGCTACTCTTTCTATTTTTAGTAGAAAAGACGGGAGTCTTGCTCTTGTTCAGGCTGATTGTGAACTCCTGAACTCAAGCCATCTGCCTGCCTCGGCCTCCCAGAGCAGCAGGAGTACAGGTGAGAGCCAAGGGCACCGGCCGTCAAACCCTTTTAGACCCACTGTTCATCCCTGAGGGGAGGCTGTGTGAGGCAGGGTCCGTGAAGAATGAGCCCAGCCCAATCCTATGTGACATGCGTGCCGCACGGTGCCTGGTATGTGATCACTCACCTGCCCCACCTCTCCTTCAAGGAGATGGGGTTGTCAAGGTGGTTTGTCACGCCCTTGTTTCCGGTCGCAGTTTATTCATCAGGAGGGATAAATGACAGGATGTGTACCGAGTCATGACTAATACTCGCTCCCAGCACCACCTAATCTTTTATTTGGTTGCTATTGCCATATCTTACATTTCTTACCAGGGCCAGAGGCCTGTGCAGAGGAAGAGCTGACGCATTCCTGGGAAAACGAAGTGGCAACAAAGTCTGCGCCTTTGACTCCATTTGAAAATGCAGGGCTCTGGAGATGGAAAAGCCAAGAAAGCCTAACTCGTCCTTGAATGCTTAGTTACGCCCTCACATGTAAAAATATGACTTTACATGAGCTGTGCATTTGCGAAACATATGTGCTGTTCACGTCTCTTCCCGCCTCTGTGAATGAAGGTGGGGCCTACGGTTTGCTCTACACTCAGGCACTGTAATAAATAAGGAATTCTGGGAAATGCAACTATCACATCACCTCCAAGGGAACATGTTCATGTATACAAATATTTGCGCTTTACCCTGCAAACACCATAGTCACATATTACAAAAGACATTTCCTCTGGTGTGGAAATAAACCAGGAGAGTGAGCTTGCTCTGGTGGACCTGGTGGCGTGGAAACGTCCGAAGGAGCCAGGTCTGGCCAAGGTGCAGGCTGTTCCTTGGTCCTCTGCCGTCTGAACCTTCTCTGCTAACATTCCTGTCTCCCTTCACCCTATTTCTAAGCCCGTTTCTCTAGTTTTAACTTCATAGTGTAACATCTGGGAATTTTGCAGCTCTTTGGAGAAAAGCTCCTTTCAACTCAGAGAGAGATTCCCTTTGTCCTTGATCCCATCCTTCTGTCTCCTTGCCTGTTCTCTTCCCTTCCTGCCGCTTTAAAACAGCAAAAATGATTTTATTAACTCCAAACACGTGAGACTGTGGTTCACTATCTCTGCCGAGATATTTAATCACTAGCCAGTGGGTGGAACTGAGAACCATTACCCTGTATTTTTCCCTTCTCTACACTGCAAGTTTCCATCACAACGTGGGTCACAGCATCAAATACTGCAGAGCAGACTAGACTTGGTCTCAGAGGACCACAAGTTTGAACTCCTGCCAAGCCTATTACCGAATTTGACAACTCATTTAGCCTCTTAAAGATTCTTTCCACGCTTACCCCTTTCATTTGTGCCATATAAATTCGAGATCTATGTAAATATACACATATATGCACACACATGCACACCTGTAGATAGACACATATATTTCGGGGGATTATTTAGTTACAATAATCTTCATTAGCTTCTCTGAAAGCTCCATTCAGTGGAAACTAATAGAAGGTTACCTTGCCTACAATTTTAAACAACTGAAGTTGAATTTTTTGAAGGCACGGTTAAGGTCATTTTTCACTTTGCTTTCAAACAAACAATCAACATTGGAAAAAAGAGCTTTATTTTGTATATAAACATGTATTCTCTGTGCGGGGAAGGCAGGTATGTGCTGACTCTCTTTTGTATAAAGAGATCATGCCTAAATCCCTTGAGTGGCTGTTTAGCTAAAGTTTAGAGTCTCTTAATCTTGTATTTGATGCTAAACCAATAGGCCCTTAGGGAAGAATTAAGAATAAGCCAGACAGTATAAAATTCTTATTTTGTTAAAGTTGAAAAGTATTTGTTGCGTTTGACATAACCAGGGAGAGTTAGTTGAGTACACTATTTACACACTTACCCTCTAAAATAAAGTAATCTGGGTATACAGATGGACTAAAGGGATTACATATTGTTATCTTATTTGCTATTCAGAGTATTCCCCTTTTAGTAAACCAGAATGTCATTCAGTTGAACACATAAATCGTGCCTTCAAGATCACAATGAATTAAAATCAGGGTTGAGGGGGAATAAGTTGAGTAGCAAATCTTTACTTAAATGCTCTAAATTTTTATTTTATATTTTTGAGTCTTGGATTTTGTCCACAGAAATTAATATTTTCTATTTCCAAATGATAGGAAATAGAAAATATGTATTAGTAATTAGCAAAACTTTGGGGAAATGAAATGGACGTGAACCCTAGGAAAACTGTGCTTTTTAGACACTAACTCTCCTTCAGGCTGATACTATGCTAACATAAAGTATGTTCTTTCTTCAGCAAAAGGATTATTCATGAACACTTTCCTTTCTCTGTTGAAACACGGATTTTGCCTAAAGACCAAGTTAAAGTGGAAGTAGCTCAAACGTTGCTCCATAAGGCTAGATAATTCTGCTTTTAATGGGAGGTTACATTTACAGTAATCACTTGTGTTTATTGCTGTTCCCCCACATTTTGTTTTCAGGGGTTCAGGGGGATTTCCTCTTATATTTACTTGTGAGTAAGATTTCGGAATTTCTCCTTTTTCCTTTTGCTCTGTTTGAACGTTGCTGTGCTAGCGGCTTCTGTAATTATTACCAGGCCCCATCCCTGTTTCCAGATATCCCAGCAGTTTTTGGTTGGCACAGACTCTCTGGGATGCCACACTGGGTACATTGGGCGTCTGGCCATGCTGCTGTGACTAATGCCACCTGGCACTGGAGGACAGCAGGGCAGTTACACGGGAAGAGAATGAGGGGAGAACATTCCCAACCCCCATTCCTGAATGTCCTTACTGTAAACTTGTGTTAGGATGTAGGCAGATTACTCGTTCCCGTTCATCACATAGAGTCATGGTTTCTTTCCTCTCTGTGCCTCAGTCTCTCCATCTATAAAATGGAGCTAATACTAATATTCACAATAATAATATTCAATTCATAAGATTTCTGTGAGGCTTAAGGAGTTAATCCATGTTTTACGTGTAGGAAAGTGCTTACGTAGGTGACCTAAATTCATTCTCTCTCTCTCTCTCTCTCTCTCTCTTTTTTTTAATATCCCTACTTCCCGTGTGAGGATTTTTTTTTTTCTGTTTTCGCAACTTCCTTCCTGCTTTTGTTTCCCCCTTTTGTAGGATGCCTGGCACAGCTGGTTGCTGCGCTCACGTAACTGTTCATCTCATTCAGTGTTTTCCTCCTTACTCCAGGCAGATGGGGGGAAGGATGGTGCGTGAGTCAAATAAGGGGAAGCAGGGAGCGAGGGAGGGACCAGGTGGGAGGATGTGGAAATAAATGGCCCAGGTAGGGGAGCTGAGAAGAGTGTTCTTGGTGGTCTCACAGCCTCCTTTCCATTCAGGGCCTCCGTGAGCCTCTGAGGACCTTGTGGGGTGTCTGCAATGCAAGTCCCTGTAGCTGCAGGCTTTGGTGAGCTCTGGGCACCCACAGCGGCTGTTGCCCTCCAAATGGGCATTCGCTCCCAATCCCAGCTGTTGATTAACCCTTCCTGGATGAGTGCCGCTTCTCTCTTTGGGAAAACCAGCCTCCACCTTTCAAGTCTCATCTGAAAGCACGGGCCTCACCGTCCGCTGAGAAGTGACCTCCCCTCCCTGCCTCCCTGGCAGGTCCCTGTTCTTCGGGGACCAGCACAGAACTTTCCACAGGCCCCCCTGACAAGGAGGGATTATTTCTCTAATTGGATTTGGTCCACGGTGGTGGACCAGGCTGGGATTTCATACCCCTGTGACTAGGCAAAAGTTTGGGACAGGGTAATTGCTCACTGGTGGTCATGACTGACTGAATGTGAAAAAGAGGACGGAGATTTGTTGACAGGAGGACAGGTTGTTGATGCGAAAAGCCCAGCATGATAAAACATCTCCGTGTTGGGAGAGGTGGGGTGGGCAGAGGCTATAGGAAGGAAGGATTCGGTGCCACCCCTCCTGTGAACGGGGCCCTTGGCCAGGCCTTACCCTGAGATCCTCCATCTGCCTGGTGGGCCCAAGTGGGACTCCTATACCTGACCCCATGGCTTGACCACACTGAGGTCAAGTTCACTTCTCTCCATTGCCACTTTCTGACTGTGTAATTGGCTTCTTTGAAAAGAGTGAGGGATGCTGAGAAGGGAGCAATAGGGCACGTGCTGTGAGTGTGGAAGGCCAGCAAACCCAGCTGACCTCCCCACCTGAGGGGGCTTCTGTTCCTGTCTCTGGACAAGGTCCTGCAGGCACCATCCTGCTCCCAGCAGTGACGTTAGAACCCGGGACACATGCCAGGCATCTAAGTAACTGCCCACCCAGTTCTGACCATGGCCCTGTGAGCCTTCCCCTGGCCTGGGTCAGAGGTCCAGAGTGGTGGTCTGTCAGCAAGGACTGTGCCACCCATCTGGAAACCTCTCCCTTTCTTGGCCACAGACCATATTCCACCATGAGGGCCACTATTGTCTCAGCTGACAGAGTCGTATCTTTGGAGGTCCCCAGGCTTGAATGTACCCAGCCATTTCTGAGTCAGCAGACATTTTTTGAGTTCCAACCCTTTCTCTTAGGAAAATATGACTCTGCCAGGGTTTGAGAGAGAGATCTCCAGAAAGTGGTGCACCTGCAGACCCCCTACTCATCTCTCTCAATCAGTATTGTGGAATGCCTCCAGGAGCCAGGCAAGACACTGCCCCCCTTGTCCACCTGTGAACAGACTGTTCCCCCTCCCCGAGGTTGCTGGTAGAGGCAAAGGCCTTCCTCTCACTTGCTCCCCAGGAGCCTGCACGCATGGAGTGCAAGGACCTGTAATTTGGAGAAAATGTGCTGGACTTGCCTGCAGGATGCCGTGTGCCCGGAGTCCTGTGCCCTGGAGCACAGCAGGGTGACTAATCTCCTGCTATTGGGGGGGGGGAGCCAACTGGCTTTCCCCCCCTTTCCTTGCCCCTGGTGTGCAGTTTTGCTCATGTCTACACACAGCTTCTTCTGCCCTCTGACTCATCGCCCTAGACAGGGAGGGAGGGTCACCTGGAGACATTCCACCAGGGTGACCTCAGCAGTCACCACTGCCCCAGACCATGGGATAGTCAGGGCAGTGGTTCACAACTGCTACCAGATTGCTGCCTCCCACACACCCGCTTTCTAAGAGCAGGCAGTTTTCCCGGGAACTCGGCAAGTGACATCTTCTCAGAGACCTTCGCCCTTCCACAGGGAAGGGACACTTCTGCAGAACAGCAGGACAAACCTTACTCAGAGGGTCTGCGTAGCAAGAGGGGCAGACTCTGGAGCAAGGCAATGGGACTCGGTTCCCCTGCTGGATCCTCTGTAGGACAACAGCACATTTTCTTGGTCATGGGCACCTGTGTGGTGAAAACAGGCTGAGAAGAACATTAGAAGGGAAAAAAGAAGAGGTTAAGAAGGAATTTCAAAAGTATTTAAAATGACACAAGGGAATTTATTACACACTCTCTCCTTGATAGCAGCCACTTTATTCTTGATAATGTCAAGAACATCCAAACCCCTTCTTTTCCCCATGCCCTGTCCCAGCTGAATGGTATCTATGGCTTTTCGGGACAGGAACTCTGAGGGAAATGAAGAGGATTTTAAGATGTAAAGGCTGGGTCCTGCACGGTGGTGGACCACACCTCTAATCCTAGTACTCTGGAGGCTGAAGTGGGAGGAGCTCAGGAGTTCAAGACCAGCCTAACCAAGAGTGAGATCCCGTCTCTACTAAAAACAGAAAAACCAGCCAGGTGTTTTGGCAGGTGCCTGTAGTTCCAGCTCTTTGGGAGGCTGAAGTGGAAGGATCGCTTGAGCCCAAGAGTTTGAGTTTGCTGTGAGCTATAAAACCATAGCACTCGGCTCAGCGCCTGTAGCTTCACGGGCTAAGGCGCCAGCCATGTACACCTGAGCTGGAGGGTTCGAATCCAGCCCGGGCCCACCAAACAACAATGATGGCTGCAACCAAAAAATGGCCGGGCGTTGTGGAGGGTGCCTGTAGTCCCAGCTACTTGGGAGGTGGAGGCAGGAGACTTGCTTGAGCCCAGGAGTTGGAGGAGCTGGGATGCCACAGCACTCTATCCAGGGTGATAGCTTGAGGCTCTGTCTCAAAAAAAAAAAAAAGAATGTGAAGGAAAACAAGATGAAATCTTTGTGAGGAAGGTAAACAAGTGCAGAAAGGATTTAAAATGTTCATATCACCTCAGTGATTTTCACCCAAGAAAATCACCAGCAATGCTCCTCTCACACACACAACACACACACAAATGCATAAAATTCAAATGATTGAAGACTGGTCACGTCAAGTCATATAGAAGAACTGGAACTCTTAGGTACTGTAGGTGAGTATGGGTAATGGAAAACGATCTGGCAGGTCGTGAAAAGTTAAATTAATACCTGCCCTATGACCCAGTCATTCTCCTGTGTATTTGCCTAAGAGAAAAGAAAGCATGTGTCCATGTGGGCATTACTCAGAGTTTAATGCAGATTAGGTTCTATACCACCTCAAGAAAGCAAATGTCTCAACTAAGTGAATCATACACATTTTTTTTTTTTGATTCCACAGTGCATGTAAGTTAGGTTCACATTATGCAGTAATTTATTAAATGTGCACCGGCATTATGTCTAAAAAACATTCAGGCCTTCATGCAAACATTTTATTGGTAAACATTGCTAATGATCATCTGAGCCTTCAGGGAGTCCTAACGTTTTTGCTAGTGGAGGTACTTGCCTTGATGGTGATGGCTGTTGACTGGTCAAGATGGTGGTTGCTGAAGGTTGGGGTGGCTTTGGAAATTTCTTAAAATAATGCAGGAGTGAAGTTTGCCTCATTGATTTACTTCCTCTCACAAAAGATTTCTCAGTACCATGCAAGACTGTTTGATAGCATTTACCCACAGTAGAACTTCTTTCAAAATTGAAGCCAATCTTCTCAAACCCTGCCGCTGCTTTGTCAACTCAGTTTACGTCATATTCTCAATGCTTTGTTGTTATTTCAACAGTGTTCACAGCATCTTCACTAGAAATAGACTCCATCTTAAGAAACCATTTCTTTGTACATTCATAAGAAGCATCTTGTCATCTGTTCAAGTTTTGGCCATTCAGTCACCTCTTCAAGCCCTATTTCTTATTCTAGTTCTGTCACTATTGCCACAACATCTGCAACAACTTCCTCCACCAAAGTCTTGAACCCCTCAAAGTCATCCCTGAGGGTTGGACTCAACTTCTTCCAAACTCCTGTTGGTGTTGATATTTTGATCTGTTTCCATAGACTGAGGATGTTCTTAATGGCATCTATAATGGTGAATATATTTCCAGAAGATTTTCAATTTTTTTATAAGAGGAATTGCTTTCTATGGCAGCTATAGCCTTAAAAAAAATTGGATTCCTTAAATAATAAGACTTGAAAGTCTATATTACCTCTTAATCTATGGGCTGCAGAATGGATATTTCATTAGCAGGCATGAAAACAATATTAACATTAATATGTTTCCATCAGAGCTCTTGGGGGACCAGGTGCATTGTCAATGAGCAGTAATATTTTCAAAAGAATCTTTCGTCTGAGCAGTATATCTTAACAGTAGACTTAAAATATTCAATATACCATGCTGTAAACAAATGTGCTGTTATCTAGGCTTTCCTGTTTCTCTTACAGAGCACACAGAGAGAGTAGATTTAGCATAATTCTTGAGAGCCCTAGGATTCTCAGAATGGGAAATGAGTATTGGCTTCAACTTAAAGTCAGCAGCTGCACTGGCCCCTAATAAGAGAGTCAGCCTGTCCTTTGAAGATTTGAAATCAGGCATTGACTGTTTTTCTCTAGCTATGAAAGATCTAGATGACATCAGCTTCCAGTAGAAATCGGCATTGAAAATCTGTTGTTTATTGTAGCCACTTTCATCAATGAGAAAGGTCTGCAGAGCTTCTGGATAACTTGCTACAATTTCTACATCAGCACTTGATGCTTCACCTTGCACTTTTATGTTAAGTAAAGATGGATGTTGTCCTTAAACCTCATAAACCAACCTCAGTTAGCTTCATACTTTTCTTCGGCAGCTTCCTCACTTCTCTCAACCCTCACAGAATTGAAGAGAGTTATGGCCTTGCTCTGAATTAGGCTTTCAAGTTAGGAAAATATTATGGCTGGTGTGATTGTCTATCCAGACCACGCAAACTTTCTCTATATTAGCAATAAGGCTATTTCACTTTCTTATTATTTATGTGTTCCCTAGAGTAGCACTTTTAATTTCCATCGAGAACTTTCCCTCTGCTTTCACAAGTTGGCCGACTATTTTGTACAAGAAACCAAGCTGTTGGCCTGCTGCTTTGCTTTTTGACATGGATTCTTCACTAAGCTTCATCATTTCTAGCTATTGATTTAAATAGAGAGTTGAGCACTGCTTCCTTTCACTTGAACACTTAGAGGTAGATTTATTAATCAGCCTAATTTCAATACTGCTGTGTCTCAGGGAATATGGAGGCCAGGGCAGAGGGAGAGAGATGGCTGAATGGCTGTCAGAGCTGTCAGAACACATACCACATGTATTGAGTAGGTTTGCTGTCTAATATGGTGCAGTTTGTGATGCCTCAAAACAACTGCCATAATAACATCAAATGTCACTAATCACAGATCCCCACAACAGATGTGAACATTGATCATATAAATTGGATCATACCTAATGAAAACAGAGTGAAAGAGCCATGGTGGGAAAGGCACTTGGGGTAGAGAACATTGCTCTAAGAGTGTAATTCTCTGCAGCCTGAGAACTGAAACTGCTCGTTGTAACCCGAGACCAGTTTTATCTGTAACTTACTTGCTGCACCTCTTGCACTAATTTTATCCACTGAGGCCATTCAAACTGGACTGTGCCAAATCTAAAAACCTTTACTAGCGCCAATGAACGTTCTCAAAAAGCAATTTCTCCTTTTTTATAAAATACCTAATCTTTTTGTTCTTTGGACATACCAAAGACCATCTGATCTATGTGTATATCTTGACTACAATTCTTTCCTCCCAAATAAAATATTAAATTTTAAGATTTGTCCTTGAATTTTTCTCTTCTTTATTCATTTTTTAGAGACAAGGTGGTGCAACCTTGCCAAACTGATCTCGAATTCTTGAGTTCGAGTGGTTCTCCTGTGTCAGCCTCCAGAGGAGCTGGGACTTAGGTGTGTGCCACCACGCCTGGCTAATTAAAAAAATTTTTTCTTTGTAGAGACAGAGTCTTGCTGTGTTGCCAAGCTGAAAAACTGTTCAACTTAATTACTTATCAAATTTACTTATACTTAAATATATACAGTTTATTTTAAAAATATATATTTATCAATTATACCTCAACATAACTATTAAAAATAAAACATTCTTATTGCTAAGTCATGGAAGAAGCCCAAATGCCCATCGACCCACGAATGGATTAATAAATTGTGGTACATGTATACCATGGAATACTATGCAGCCTTAAAGAAAGATAGAAACTTTATCTCTTGTGTGTTTACATGGATGGAGCTGGAACATATTCTTCTTAGCAAAGTATCTCAAGAATGGAAGAAAAAGTACCCAATGTACTCAGCCCTACTATGAAGCTAACTTATAGCTTTCATATGAAGGCTAAAACCCAATTATAGCACAAGAATATGGAGAAAAGGGCAAGGGAGGGGAGGGGGGAGGATGGGTGGAGGGAGAGCAATTGGTGGGATCACACCTACGGTGCATCTTAGCAGGGTACTGGTGAAACTTATTAAATGTAGAATATCAATGTCTTCATATAGTGATTACGAAAATGTCATGAAGGCTATCTCTAACAGTATGATCAAAATATTTCTGATTGTATATGAAGTCAGCACATTGTGCCCCATGATTGCACCAATGTACACAATTATGATTTAATAAAATTATAAAATAAAATAAAACATCCTTCCCAATCATGTCCATCTTTCAGACTTCTAATGATAATTCAAAACCTACCTCCGATTTCCCGTCCTCCCTGCCCTTTCCCAGATCCTCTCCTCACCTACCCTACGAGCCAAAATTTGCTCTTTCCTTTTGTGTATCTTCCTTGCACCTTGATCACTTCTCTGATATAGTTCATGCTGACTTTTATGATTATAGCTCATATTTATGTTATATAATTTGTCTTGTATTTTCTCTTTAGCAATACTGGAAACCATTCCCATTGATATTCCAGCTAAGATCAAGATGCTTAGAAAAGTTTATGATAAAAATAACATCCTAAAGATGACATGATCAGCATCTTGAGCTCTCAATTAAGCAGAAGGTACTGCAGAGACATAATAAATAAATCATAAAGAAATACACAATGCTCTTGTTTAACTAAAGACAAGCGACTCATCAGTCATAAATTGATAATGCCTGGCAGAACCAGAGGGAGCCATGCTGTTTAATTAACATGACAGTGAAGTGAAGGCTGGGAATAAGAATACCTTGTCTTGGGCTTGGTTTTGTGTGATTATCTTTAAAAATGTCTTCCCTTCGCCTTGCCTCCTAGATTTCAAACATTGATTTAGAAATTGACATTTATAAAACTCTTCATTTTCTGCCTTGACTCTAGTCTAAAAGCTAAAGGAACTCAGACTCCGTGTTACTTTCTAGGACGTGGAAAAGGAATATTGCAAATCCAAGATTGCTCTTTTTCTTCATTAAATCTTGATTGGGTGATCTTGAAAAGAAAATCAATTAACCTACTCTCTTTCCATTATTTCATCTACAATCTAACTAACAATAAGTTGAAAGACAAGACTAGACCACTCTATCTTTCCATAGCTAAGTCAACCTCTTGAACTTGAGTTTCCTTATCTTATAAATGGGAGCAGCAAGACTCTGTCTGAATAACAACATGAAAACATTTTAAAAACCTAAGATGTGACCAAGCAATTCCAGTCTTAGGTATAGACCTAAGAGAGATGGAAACACGTTCACAAAAACACTCAGGCTCTAGCATTAATTTGGCTCACCATCATTGTTGTACATGAAAGTTCAAAGCAGTTTCATGGTTTCATTCCAAAGAGTGGAAACAACCCAATGTCCACCAACTTTTGAATAGACAAATGGGCTGTCCTGTGCCTTACTAAAGATGCTGGTGGCACACAGCTGAGAGGGAGTCTTACCTGAGTATACGAGTAACTTGGGAAAATTTCTAGATTATCATAGCTACAATTTCTAGCAATCGTAAAAGCAATGACTAAGGTTTACAGCTGGGCACATCAAACTGCAGTCACATTACAGCTCAGCCATTGACAAAGAGCTAACTTGACTTCTCACCTGAGAATGCTAGCTTGTCACATGTTCCATTTACTTTTGAATATAGATAGATCTCCTGAGGAGGTCTACGGAGGCAATGACAAGTTAAACAGTAAGATTTATATATTACTATTTCTGATGTATTCCGATTTTTTTTAAAAAGTTGAATTTTAGCCTACCTGAAGATCCCAGATTTCACCAAGAGCTGGCTGAAAATTACCACCTTAGCTAGAAGGCTAAGGTGAAGTTTGATGACTCCTTTGCCATACCAAGTAACCTTGCACACTTTAGGAGATCTTCAGTTCTTGTCTGCAGGCCTTGGAACAACTGCTGTATTGTTTTAACTTCCTCCAAACTTTCTGAATGATAGGCACTGGAGAAAAGCATGGCAACCACACATCTTCCTTGCTACAGCCAGGAGGAGTCCGTTGCAGGCAGCCCCCAGCTCCAGACACAGAATATTGTCATTATCATCCAAAACAAACATGTCTCCATCTGGAGGCCCTCTGAGTGACAAGTAGCTTTTGATATAGACATCACTCCCCCAGAGAGCTATTTGGTTGGAGGCTGGGTGGCAGAGGGAACACGCTTGTCTGCCAAAATGCTGTGCTATCATATTTTTACTTCCTGCAACGTGAACTTCATGAGTCTGGGCAGAAGCGATTTCCCTGGTACTTTAAAAGGAAAGTTGCTTCTGAAACCAGATTCTTCCTGGCAGAGCCCTGACATGCCTTTATTAGGGCTGACAATAAAGGCTTTAGCTCACTCTGACAGCCCTTTCTGGCCACAAAGGGGAGAGGAACCAGGCCAAGGTCTGAATTCCGCCAATTGTAGCCATCAGACACTGGGATAGATTCATTAATTTCTCAGGACTGAGGAATTGTTTTGGAAAACTGGAAAAACATAACCTTGAGTAGCAACTCAAAAAGAAAGCACTTGTGAGCCATTGCCAAAAAGCAGAAGTGTGTCTTTGAAAGCTGATCCAAATGTAAGAAAACCCAGGAAGTGTAACCCTCCATAAATGGAATTTTTTACTCAGGGCAATTGTGATAGTATTCCTTCAAATCACTGACAAACACCTGAAGGATTTCTATTTGCCCAGCATGCCTTTCCATACCAAACACTGCTCTCCGAAGCCCCATTTGAGAGGCTTGAGTGCTGGGAGTATAAGGACAGACTCAACATAAACTGGAGATATCTCAGCAAGCTGGTGTCTTATGAAGACTCAGCCTCAGCCTTAAGGAGACGAATCTTAAAGAGAGTGAAAAATAAGCAGCTTGGGAAGTTTAAAGTCTTTGGCTCCCTTTCTGCCCAGGTGGCCTCAGTTTGGTGTAGAAAAGAGGATTTGCTATTTTATGGTAGTCTGGCAAAGAAACTGTACTGCAGCCTCTGTCCACCTGTCTTTCTAGCGGTTGGGCACAGATCGACAAGCCTGAGGGAAGGAGGTGACCATGGAGGCGCAGCAGTTTGCAGGCAGGGTCTGCAGCGGCTGAACCCGGCAGGCAGCTTGGACATTCCCCATATGCTTTCTGGTGGGCCCCGCAAGGCTGCTGAGCTGGGGGGGCGGCCATGTGGCAGAACCCCGTCTTGGATGGAGCAGATAATCCAAGACAAAATGCTCTCCCTCTTGAGAGTGTGTTTAGGGTAATTCAAACACAAATGCTTTTAATGCATTGTTGCTACCACTCACTTCATCCCTCTCTACACATGGCAGAGAGGTAGCCTGACATGGCTAAGAAAATACTACACGTCCCTTGGATTAATCATCGGTGTTAACAGCGGACCACGATTCAGTCGCTCTTGCAGTCGAGGCTGCTCAACGGAAGGAAAATCAATATCCGTTTCAGTGTGAATCCAGAGGCTGTGCGAGTTCACTTGTAACGTGCCCCATTCTCCAGACACAACAGCACGGCTGTGCTGGGGCGGACAGAACGCTGGACTTGAATACAGAAGACTTGGGTTCCAGCCTGAGTCCTGCCACTCACCAGCAGTAAGGACTCTCTGGCAAGTCTCTCTGAGGGTCACTGTCATGCTGTGCAGGTGGGGACACTGTGCACTTAGAGGGTTGTTGGGAGATAAGAGACATGAAGGTATTTTGTTAAATGTAAAGATCTATGTCATTTGTGGGACACCATTCCCGGGGCCTGTGGGCCGCGTGCGGATTAGGTAAGGACTGTTTTGCTTACCTGCAGTGTCAGATTTGCCCATCTGCTTTTGTTCATGTTTGTGCACTTATGGTGTGGTCCAGGGTAACTCTTCTTCTTCGAATGTATGGGAGAGACGAAAAAGGTTGGCCACCCCAAATCTTATAGACAATAGAAAAAGAAGGAATACTTCAAAATCATTCTACTTCATCTGGATATACTTGATATTAAAATTGGAAAAAAATATACTATTTTAATATTATTTTAATATCTGGTATGTCCAGATGAAGTAGAATGATTTTGAAGTATTTCTTCTTTTTCTATTGTCTATAAGATTTGGCATGGTCTGTTTTTTTTTTTTTTTTGTTTTTGAAATTGTCTTCTATTTTTATTTATAAATATTAGTTGTCTATTTTTTGAGACTTTGGGGGAAAAAAGAAGAGGAAGTTAACTAGTGACTCCATACTGAACCTCAGAGTCAAGCATTCTATGATAGACATACTCTTATCTGACAATGTGAATGTTACTTTTTTTGCATTATTATTATTGCTCAATATTTCGTTGCAGCAATGGTCTGATTTCTTTTCCAAATGTATTTATCTTCATTCATTCTTTTTTTTTTTGTCTTTTGAGACAGAGCCTCAAGCTATCACACTGGATAGAGTGCTGTGGCATCACAGCTCATAGCAACCTCCAATTCCTGGGCTCAAGCAAGTCTCCTGCCTCTGCCTTCCAAGTAGCTGGGACTAAGGCGCCCACCACAATGCCCGGCCATTTTTTGGTTGCAGCCGTCATTGTTGTTTGGTGGGCCCCGGCTGGATTTGAACCCCTCAGCTCAGGTGTACGTGGCTGGCGCCTTAGCCCGTTGAGCAACAGGCACCGCCCAAGCCTATATTCGTTCACTCCTTATGAAGTTTTTGCTTCTAGTCCTTATCTTAAACATTGTAATTAAATTTTAAGCCTTTTTAATTTTATGAAGGCAAAAAGTGGAAACCAAATAAACACATGTATATGTATAGAGAAAATAAAAAAAAAAAAAGGTTGGCCACCTCTTTAAACTTAATTTAAAACTAAAATGTTTAAAAAATCTATAATTATCCTACCACGGAGCTATTTATTTTACTATTATATTATGTCAGCTTCGGAATTCAATTACATTCTATGCTTCCATTTTTCCATGCTATATTATTTTATTCAGTGCAATTTTATTTAACTCATCAGGTATGGTGCACAATTCTATTGCCTTTTTCAGTGATTTTTCTTCTTGGCATTTGCAATCTAAAAGACAGGGTTCAAAAAATTAATTTTAGCAGCTTCAGGGAGACAACTGCTCACAACAAAAACTAGAATGTCAATACCTCACAAGAGGATACCTCACAGCTTTTAAAATTTCTTTTTTTTTTAAATTGGAAAAAATATATTATTATAAAGGGAAATTACAAACATATTTTACTTATAAATGAGGATGCAATATCTTAAACAACATATTAACAAGTTGAATTATAAATTATTGTTCAAATAATGTACTTTGGTCAAAATTAAATCCAATTTATGTGAGAATTAGTCACTATTTTCTGTTCTTTTTTCCCCTTTCCCCCACCCCTCCCTCCTTCTCTCTCTGTCTCCTCTCCCCTTCCCCCAACCCCCACTGTGTCATTAATTGTCATTAATTGTCCTCATATCAAAGTTGAATACATAGGATCCATCCATTCCTGTGATGCTTCACTAAGAATAATGTGTTCCACCTCCATCCAGGTTAATACAAATGCTGGAAAATCTCCATTTTTTTTTTAGTGGCTGAATAGTATTCCATGGTATACATATACCACAGCTTGCCAATCCATTCCTGGGTTGAGGGGCGTTTAGGCTGTTCCCACATTTTAGCAATTGTAAATTGAGCTGTGATAAATAGTCTAGTACAAGTGTCTTCATAATAAGAGGTTTTTTTCCTTCTGGATAGATGCCCAGTAATGGGATTGCAGGATCAAACGTGAGGTCTAGGTTGAATTCTTTGTGGTTTCTCCATACTTCCTTCCAAAAAGGTTGCATTAGTTTGCAGTCCTAGATTTATTAATTTGTGGTTTGAATCCCCTGCTATGCACGAAACAATAGAATGAGGGCTATTCGTGATTTTTGTTCTGTGTTCCCACTACTCCCCCACCCATCCATTTCAGGAAAATAGATGTTTCCCTTTTGTTCCCCTACCTCAGTTGTAATGTTTGCCTCACAGCCTCAAGAAAATCCTCCTTCCCCAATTTTCTTCTTTTTGTCTCGAAAGTGAAAGCTCAATAAGATTTTGGGAGGAGGCACTCCTGAGAAGGTGGAAAGGGGAGAGTGATGAGTGACTGTCAAAGAGAAGAGTCATAACTAAGTAGAGGGAAAGAAATTATACTAAGAGTGGGAAGGAAGCAGAAATCTATGCGTCTAGCAGAAGGTAATAACCCAAGATTCCCTTCCCATTCCCAACACTCCAAAAGTCATTAGGCCCACATAGGGTATAGTCGTATGATGCTTCTAGGAGGTTGGGCAGAGTGAAGATGGAATTCAATACCTCATGAGGATTCCTGTCCCAAGATGCCTGGAAAACCGCAGAACCATAAGGCTTTAGTCTAGCAAAGAATTTACTGGTTACCAGTAGGAGCTGCAGATACACACGGCCTCCCCAAGCATTCTGTTCTGCTTGAGATTCCTGATGGATTTCACGACATTGCCAAGGGCAGAATGAATGAGGTCTTGCGAAGGGAGAGCCATGGGACGGTGCCTAATAATGAACAGGATTCAGTTTCCCTCTAGACTTAATGTGAAATGAACTCTGGGACATGTGACGATTTTTAGACTTCCAATTGTAGTAGTAGCAAATTTATCCCTTCTACAAATTTGTATGATTAGAGTATATGGTATATTCACCAATAATGCATTTTCTTAAATTTAAAACTTTTAAATTTTGAAGGCAATTCTGAAAGCAGAAAATGCTTGTGTGAACAGAAATTTTCTTTTAGTAATAAATGTGTTTCAAAGCTGTAAAAAAAAACCCAGAAATGTTTAAAAATAGATATTTATGCCTCATCATAAATGTCATCAACACTTTTATTGATCATCTCCTATGCACAGTACAAGGGCTAAGAACAGAGAAATAAAGTGGTCTAGGATGTGGCCACAACTCTCAAGTAGCTTATAGTCAACTTAGTGAAAAAGAATACACTTACAATAAGAAAAAAAAATGATGCCTACCTTGAAATTGAAGAATGATCCAGTAGTGAGTGAGGGGAGAGAAAGGGCCGCTAACTTTCATTGGCAGGGTAAGACTTAAGCTGAACTTTCAAGGACGGCTGAGTTGCTGATAGGTGCCAGGTAAGTATTTGTAAATATTTGGACAAACATATGGACAGAATGGAAGGCATATGGCTTAGATTCTAGGCTAGGATTTACACTTCACCTATGAACTCACTTTTCCAGACTTTAATTTTCTCTACAGACATAGACGTTAGATTTCTAGATTTATCCATACAGCAG
Organism: Perodicticus potto; assembly: GCA_963574655.1. Classification (NCBI taxonomy): domain Eukaryota; kingdom Metazoa; phylum Chordata; class Mammalia; order Primates; family Lorisidae; genus Perodicticus; species Perodicticus potto. The sequence goes on along the minus strand of CAUYRH010141976.1, from coordinate 28,525 downwards.
AGAAATGTTGTAAGAAGGTAAACTAATATTTCCAAATACCAGGAATTTAAGTCTTTTGGAACAGAGAAATCAGGTCATCACAGAGATTATTATATTATTCATAGTTTTCCAATATTTTCATCAGACACCAAACTGAAGAGTTGTGTTCATACAACCCCAGGAGAACAATAGATTGCTGGTATTCACGAATTCCTTTTCTGGTGCTCAGACCACAAGGGTCTGTGAAGGAAAACTAGACAAAGGACTCAAATGTGATGCCAGTTTTTATTTGCTGAACTGAGAGGGGTCCATTTACAGACACACTGAAACCAAACAGAGCCAAGCTCTGGCCATTCTCAGGGCTTGTATGATGCTCTCAACATCGCTCCAAGAATATTAAGTGTCTCTCTCCTACCTCCTTTTTGCCCCTTCATAGTAACTTAGAGTTAACACACAGAGGAGACATTCCAGACAACACAGAGCCTGTCCCCTGGAAGGTGACAATTGCCCTAGTGAATAGCCCACGTCCAGGGGGCACTGATGAGCAGGTGTTGTTCAAAATGGTTGTTCTACCAAAATGGCAAGTGTGGCCACCACCCCCATTTAACATCAGCCTTAGATTTCTTCATTCCAATGCTTTCTCCAATGACCTGGGGCTTTGAAACAAAGGGGACTGCTGGGTGAAAAGCCAGGGCACAGCAGCTGGCTCAGGCCAGTCCGGCCTGCAGGATGAAGGCTGCCATCAAATGTATGATTTAGAGCCGGGGAGAAGCTGCCAACTGCAGCGGCAATGGCCGAGAAGGCGCCCTCTGCTCTGTGCCCTGTGTCCCTTGTGTGCCTTTACGCCTCTGTGCTGGGAGCCAGCTCCCACCCTGCCTCCTCCCCCAGCCCTTGTCTCCACATGGAACTGTTCCACTGGCCAACACCCAGAGAGCTCCTCCATTCTCCCCTCACTCAACCAGGGACTTGAAACAGAACATGACTCATGGCAGACTTGGCCAAGACCAACAGCATTAGGCTTCCATTGCCCGAGTGCTGACTCCAAGTTCCGTGAATGATTTCTGTGAGTGGGGTCCTTGTTGTTGCCTACATCGCAGCTTTCTAGAGTCACGGAAAGAAATGACCACACTGAAGGCGCAGAGAAGTCAAGCCACAGACAAGCACAGCCTCATTCTTCCTTAGACACCAGCTCTTGAAAATCAGCCCAAAGTATTTTCTTCTGAGAACTGGCCATAATCCCCAAGTTGTGTTTGTTGCAAACTATTGACCAAAGCTGAGTTTATCAGGGAACTGTTGAGTTTCAGAGGCAGAGAGACTGGAAGTGCCACGCCTGGGACTAGTAAGGATGAACTTATCATTTAACTCAGGGGTCCACTGTCAATGTCAACTGCAGGTTAGGGCAAAGCTCAGGATTTCCCTGTGGGGAGAAAAGCAGTCTGTATTTCCCAACAGAAATAAAATGGGTCTTCCTAAGTCATAAAATCAAAGAGCAGTACCAGTTAAGGGATCATTAAAAGTTAAACAAACTCGGCTCAGTGCCCGTAGCGTGATGGTTTCGGTGCCGGCCACCTGCACCGAGGCTGGGGGGTTTGAACCCGGCGTGAGCCAGCTAAACAACTGCAACAAAAAAATAGCTGGGCGTTGTGGCAGGCTCCTGTAGTCCCAGCTACTTGGGAGGCTACGGCAAGAGAATTGCTTAAGCTCAAGAGTTTGAGGTTGCTGTGAGCTGTGACGCCACAGCACTCTACAAAGGACAACATAGTGAGACTCTGTCTCAAAAAAATAAAAAATAAAAAAGCTTGACAAACTGATACTCTCCAAGCAGTGCAGATGATGTTTAATGCCTGCGTGAAGGAGGTTGAAACCTTGTCAATTCTCAGACTCAAAGGAGAAATCCAGTTGCTTCTCTTGAAGAACATTCTTGTTGAACTACAGCTAAGTGAGAAATCCAAAGAGCTCTTGCCTCTGTATGGTCATTTCTGTGTCAAAAGGTAGAACATACTTGTATCTGCTCACCTGGGCACAAATATAGGAAGAATTGAGTAGAAAGTGGTAAATTTGGTGATGACAGGAAGTGGGTGGGCACAGAGGGTTGGGTGGGGGAGGAATGGAGTCTGGGAGAAGGCGTGGGGAGCGCTGGCTCTGACTGCACCTTTCTGAATAGTTTGGCCTTTGATTGCCATGTTACGTTTTGCATATTCAAAACAATTAAACCAACAAAGCAAAAAGATAGGGAACAGAAAGTACCTGTTTTTCCCTAAACAACTGAAACTTGTCTACATCAAAGTGGTGAGACTTGAACTATATCATTTAGGAAAGTAGATGTAGCTTCCTCAACTTTGGAGGGCTGTGAAAGAGAATAGACACACGCAAGCATCTATATAATCCCAACAAAAGGGTAATAGGCATGAATATCCTTTTTTCTTTCTTTCTTTTTTTTTTTTTTTTTGGACACAGTCTTACTATGTCATCCTTGGCAGAGTGCTGTGGCTCACAGCTCGCAGCAACCTCAAACTCTTGGGCTTAAGTAATTCTCTTGCCTCGGACTCCCACGTAGCTGGGACTACAGGCACCTGCCACAATGCCCGGCTATATTTTTGTTGCAGTTGTGTAGCCGGCCCGGGTCGAGTTCGAACCTGCCAGCCTCAGTGTATGTGGCTGGCGCTGTAACCACTGTGCTCCGGGCGCCGAGCTTGAATACCCTCGAGGTTATGAGACATCATCAAGGCTGGCTCCAGGTACCATGTGATGAGGAGGTGGTTTGTCTCTGAATCTTACTTTCTCATTTCTTGCCTTATCTTCCCTCCTCACACCTCCCTATTCAGTTCTCTCTGTTTGTATCCCTGATAAGGCAGAAAGACAGGAGTTCGCAGAATAACCTTTGAGTCCATTATAGCCTGGAGGCCAGTCTGAGTCCATCCATCTGCAGACCAGGCCTGTCCATGGCCTGTTAGGAACCAGGCCACACAACAGGTGAGGGGAAGCTTCCTTTGTATTTATAGCCACTCCCCTGGGATTAGTGCCTGAGCCCTGTCTCCTGCCAGATAATGACACATTCTCATAGGGTATTAACCCTGCTGTAAGCTGCGGCCATGAGGGATCTAAGTTGTCTGCTCCTTGTGAGAATCTAATGCGTGATGATCAGAAGCGGAGATATAATGTACTTGAATCATCCCCAAACCATCCTCATCATCAGCTGGTAGAAAATTGTTTTCTATGAAACTGGTCCCTGGTGTCAAAAAGTCTGGGGGTTGCTGGATGGCAGTACGTAAAGGGCTAGACAGTCGAAGCACATTTGGGGTCCAGGATGGTGTGTTTTAGAAAAGAGCTTCAATCACCTCTAGTAAAGGAGCTGGAAAGATTTGGAACAAGCATTTAGCATATGTGATCAATGTATGCGTTCAAATCCTTACGGAGGTAAATCGATACCCAGTGAGCCTGCTGGCGTGCAGAAAAATCCTGAGTAAACTTCATTTTTCTTCCCCCGCATCAACTCGGAATGGGTGTAGTCAAGTGCTAAGAGGAAAGATCCAGACAAAAGACTGAATGTCCAGGAGCTGTGAAGGGTCCAGATTGGTCAGAGAAGTTCTGGCCTAACCAAGCTTTCCCCTTCATTGACAATATTACTTGTGGGTTAATTTGGACTGTCCCTTTGCCTATATTAATTAGCACTAGAAAAGAGAAATAAAGAGTAATCCAGCAAAACACTCACTTCTTAGCCCTTGCCCAAACAACTTATTCTTGTCTTTTATTTTCAGCGACGACATCAGCTGGGTTAAGTTTTGGTTTCTAATGAATTGAGTCCAGTCACATCTGCCTCGACTGAATATGGCAAATGGATTTTCATTGCAAATCTACTACTTTTAGAGCGATTTGGCAAGTTCGTGGTTAGATCTCCAAAGATTTTGAGAAATTTAGCAGAGTGAGAAAGGGCTGCCTCATTTATTGGTTATGTATTTAAGGAGCCAATTTCAGAGAACTCATTAAACTCACACGTGTCTGCTCTCGTCAAAGTCTTCCTAATTGTTTTGTGTACGTGTGTACATCTCAAAAGAGCTTTCTCCAGCTCTAAGCTCCTGGAAACCAGAAGTGTTATGTAAAGTGGTAACTACAGCTCCCTGGAGCCCAGTCTTTTTAGATCTGAGCCATATGTTACAATAAATAAATAATCCCAGAAGTGCCTCTCTGGCTTCTGGCAAGGATGTAATAATTTAGCTGTGAGGCTGCATAACGCCTACATTAAAAAAAAAAAAATTAGGAGAAGAAAAAAGATTCCACATCTTGGTATGAAAATGAGAAAGGCCGACTAACAACAAAAATTATACATGTGGAAAAGATATGGGGGCGACTTGACTCAGAGCTGGAGAGAAGAAAAACTGGAGATTTAAATACCAGTAGTTGGGTTCAAAGTCAACAAAAAGGGGAAAGATGAACTCACCGACAACAGGAGAATTAAATAGCCAGGTGCTGCGGGACTGTCCTCATACAAAGGATTAATTCTGAACCTCAGCTCTGCAGGACAGACTATTGTTTCTGGACTTAATCTATGTAATGGTAGAGGTTTCTGTGAGATAAAGCTGTGTATCCCAGGTATATTTGGAGGTAACAAAAACTCATTTAAATTGAGCCTTTAAATTTGGTGTGACTGAAGTTGTTTGCCAAAGGTAGTATTTATAGCCACATGACTAATCATTATGGCAAAAGCCAAACCACAGGGATGAATGGGCGGCCATTATTCTGCAGGAGAGCCTTGATGGGTCAAGGCCTGGAGGTTACATGCTTGGACTTCACCAATGGGAGATACAACAAATGCCCTATCTTTTAAAAAATACTTTTTTTTTTCTTTTTTAAACTGCTATTGGGACATGATTCAGTGTCTTCAAACAGAAAATCTTTGACACATTTCCTTCAGAACCAAGCACTGGGCAAAGATGTTTTGTTTCCTCCTAATGAACTGAACTGTTTCCTAAAATTATACACATGCAAAAAAAAAAAAAGCTGCGACCAGTGGTTTTTCTTTTCCTAGGTCAGTGGGCAGCTCAGAAGCTCTCATTCTTCTCAATCAGAATTTACTGGTACCGTTTCTTCTTTTTCCACCTTTACTTCGTGGTTCATTTTGGTTCTTAAAACCATTTTACAATCTTGATCATTTTTTTCCTGAAGTGGGTGGCATATAAAAAAGGTGCAATTAATTCAGGGATTAAAAATGTGTCTCCGAGATAAGTGTTTCCAAATGGCACTGTGTTGCCTTGGCAGAATGTTTTGCTCTCCCCTCACCGCTATTTATTTATTTGAAGTGAAAAAGAACAAGAAAGCAGAAGACAGCAAATTGAGGGCGGAAGGTTTGCCTGGAAAATTCCAAGGAGCAAACAGCTGACAACGTAATAGCCTCTGAAACAGATTGGTCCTAGGGAGAATTATGATTTCCATATTCAAAGACTCCTTTTCTCTTGTGCAAACATACTTGGGAGCTGGTTTTAGCCCACTCTTTCCTCAATGCTCAAACAACTGAAATTACAAACGTGCCCCCAGGTGCCGTCTTCACCACAAATGTCTGGGATGGGAATGTGGATGTGTTTCTGTGTAGTTGGACGCTGGAAGGTAGAACTTGTAAAAGAAGAATTAACATGCAGGAGGGCACCTGGGAGAGTTCCTGTCCTGCTTGCTAATAGCATCGGCAGATTTCTAGACATCCATTATGATCTCTGTGTTTGTTTCCAACTGTCTGCAGTTGCTAACAAGGTTTTAGAGATTAATAATTTGCTAGTTGAAAGATCAGCTGTTAGGTAGACATGCAAGGGTCTTGGGGCTATTTTTCTTGCAATAGGGCAGCATCTGGCTTTGTGTCTGTGTGTTTAGTTTTGAGGAGGAGAGATTGTGTGTTGTTAAAAGCATGGGGAAGATATTCACTACAATAGATAGCAGGTGCCAATAAATGCATAAAAAGATAACTGAAGAGCTTAGGACAGCAGGGAGAGTACCGGTCGGGCACTTGGAACACCTGAGTTCTCTTCTTGCCCTGCCATTACCTAGTAACCCAGCCCAGTGATCCCCGTAGGTCTAAGTGGTACCCTCAAGGTCCTCAGTGGGGGACAGTGGGCTGCTTGCCAGCCAGCCCCTCATTCATTCTCCACTTCTCTCCCTGCTCCTAGAGGCTGACCTTTCAGACTGCACTGTGCAAGCTTCCCTGCGTCTGGTGTCCCACAAACTTGGAGACACAGGTGGAAAACAGACCTATAGACCTTGCTGCAGATAATCATCATACCTCCCACAGGGGTCCCCATTGTGCCGTTCTGGCCCTTCTACGTGGCCTCCTCATCCTTCGCTGTCTTAACCCTGCCCAGACGATGATCCCTATAGATCTAAGTGGTACCCTCAAGATCTTTTCACGTGAACCATTTGGGGCAGATTCTGTTTTCAGCCAGGCCTCTGACTGATACAAATGGTGACCAGTTTCAGCAAACTGCAAATGGGTTTGGAGTAATGGGTTGAATTCTAAACCAGAGGATTCACTGGCTCACAGCAGCTGCGTCTGGATTCGTTCCTGGAGGCTACTAGGTGGGAAGATTAATGGGTGCCTACAGGCCTGCGCCTTCATGGACAGCTGTTTTATCTCAGGAAAAATGTAAGGCCGAGTGAGCCTGTCCACTGTTGCAGAGGCTTACAATCATTTTTACTCACTAAAGACATTAATAATGCACACGGGCAATTGGGGATAAGATTTAAAGTTTTTTAAAATGATTTTTTAAATTTTTGTTTGTTTTTAAATAATGACAAAAGGGTGAAAATGTTGTATAACGGTAGTGAGGCCAGAGTCCAGGCTTCATTCTGTTGGCAGAACTGTCCCAGGACCTTGCAGGGAGCTGGAACTGTACATAGTTACAAGAGGAAACCCGGTAGGACTTGGCAAGGAGGGGAAGCCGGAGCCTTTCATATTTATACATTTTATATATATATTACATCCAAGCATGCCAGTCATTTGTACCATTTCCCAGGAAGACAGGGATGCTCGCCGCAGAGGGGAGGGCAGCTGGGTGCTGGCTGGGGCCGGGCTCACAGCAGCTGCAGGAGCTTCAGCGACTGCAGGAGGGCCGCGGGCTCCGCAGACGCCAGGTACTGGCAGCAAAGCCAGTCCTCCAGCTCCACGCCCCGCCTGCGGTCCACCGCCTTCTCGGCGAACTTCATCATCACCAGCGCCCGCTTCACGTCGATCCAGTTGTGCAGGGTGGCGCACAGCGCCTCCTCCGAGGTGCCCGGCTGCTCCACCAGCTCGCGACGGGGCCCCCAGAGCAGGCACTGCAGCACGCGCTTGGCCTCGCCGATGCGGACGCGCTTGATGGGGTCGGCCTCGAGCAGCAGGTGCGCCAGCCGCTGCAGGCCCGGCGCGTAGAGCGAGCGCGCGGGCAGCGGCGGCAGGTCCTCCGGCCGGTAGTCGCGCTCCCGCAGCCGCGCGCGCACCTCGAACGGGTTGGGCTGGTGCAGGAGCTCGTAGATGAGGATGCCCGTCTGGAACTCGTCGAACTTGCGGTACTGGGAGGCGGACACGATCTCGGGGGCCAGGCGGGCCTGGCTCTTCTGCTGCTGCGCGTTGGGGGCGCCGCCCGGCTTCTGCTTGGCCTTCAAGAAGTTGCTGATGATGAGCCTGGGCAGCTGCTTCTCGGCGGGGCCGGGGGCGGCGGCCGCGGCGGCCTGCGGGGCGCAGTGCACCAGCAGCAGATTCTCCAGGCACAGGTCGCGGTGGATAACCCCGTGTTCCTTGAGGTGCTCCAGCCCGTTGCAGAGCTGCAGGAGCAGGAAGCACACGCGCCGCTCGTAGGCCTCGGGCTCGGCCTGGTGGCTGGCCACCGAGTCCCGCACGAAGTCGGAGGCCGTCTGGTGGGGCACCTCCCGGGTGATGACCACCACGCAGTCCTGCTCCGGGGCCGACGGCTGCGAGGGCTGGGCGGGCGCGGGGTCCTTGGGCGCCTCGGGGGAGGCGAGCATGCTGGAGGGCACCGAGGCGACGAAGTGGCCACAGTCCTGCTGGATGTTGAAGTGCACGGGCACGGACGGGCAGCCGTAGGAGGCAGTTTTGGGCTCAGGGGTCTTGCAGATCTGTGAGGGAAAAGGAGAAGTGAGCGCAACAGCGGGAACTGGGATTCTGCCCAACACCAGACGGGGACAGCGGAGTCTCCCTGCGTAAGACAGGTCCACTTAACTCCTTTCCCTACACAAAATCCCACTCAGGCTCAGCGCCTGTGGCTCAAGCGGCTGAGGCGCCAACCACATACACCTGAGCTGGCGGGTTCGAATCCAGCCCGGGTCGCCAAACAACAATGACGGCTGCGACCAAGAAAATAGCCGGGCGTTGTGGCAGGCGCCTGTAGTACCAGCTACTTGGGAGGTCGAGGCAGGAGAATCGCTTGAGCCCAGGAATTGGAGGTTGCTGTGAGCTGTGATGCCACCACACTCTACCCAGGGTGACAGCTGGAGGCTCTGTCTCAAAAAACAAAAACAAAAACAAAAAAACCAACTCAAAGTCATCACACCCACTTAATGGTAAAAGCTAAAATACACCCATTTTAGAAGAAAAAACAGGAGGGAATCTTTGAGACCTTGGGTTGGGCAAATACTTCTTGGCTACCCACACCCACAGCATTGAATTTAAGATGAAAAAGTTCATAAACTTAACTTCAAAATTCAAAACTTCTGTGCTTCTCAAGACACCAATAAGAAAATGGGAAGACTGGGCAGTGCCTGTGGCTCAAGACGTAGGGTGCCAGCCCCATATACCGGGAGTGGTGGGTTCAAACCTGACCCTGGCCAAAAACTGCAAAAAATAAATAAATAAATAAATAAATAAATAAATAAATAAATAAATAAATAAAAAAGAAAAGAAGAAAAGAAAATGGGAAGACAAGTAACAGATGGACTGGGAAGAAATTTTGCCAGACGTATACCTGCCAAAGGACTTGTATCTAGAATTTACAAAAAACTCTTGCAATTCAGTAATGCCAAGAGAAACAGCCCAATCAAACAATAGGCCAAACATATGAATTTGCCAAAGATGTCAGTGGCCACAAGCACACGAAAAGATGCTTGACATCATTAGTTATTAGAAATGCAAGTTAACCCCACGATGAGATATGATTTCACATCCCCCAGAATGGCTATAGTAAAAGGCAGCAGTTTCCTATGTGGCAAATGGGAACCTCACACATTGCTGGTTGTAAAATGCTACGGCCACTCTGGGACGCAATTTGGCATTTTTTTTTTAATGTTTAAAAAGTTAAGCATAAATGACCATATGACCCAGTGAGAGGTGGAGAACTGGAAGGAAGATATTCCTTGGTCCACAGGGTGGGCTAAGCGAATTCTCATGGGGCCAAATAGAGTTTATGCAGGGATCCCACTTAGAACAACAGCTTCCTGACTGCTGGTCTGCTCCCTTCTTCAAGAATCTCGAAGGGCTGGCCTAGGTCTGGCAAAGTTCTCTTAGGTGACTCTAGTTTCTAGAAGCAGGAACATTTGCAATGCCTAGTGGTGTAACCTGCAAGGCTGATTCTAGTGGCGCTGCTAGGCAGTAGCCACAGACGTTCCCCCCAAAGATGAGTCACAGCGGCTAAAAGAAAACAGAAAGTTCTCCAGGGAACAGGGTAGCCAGAGCATCTGCCCAAGGGCTCCCTCTGAACTGAAGGAAGAAATAAACAAAACAGATGATCTCAAGGGCCTCTGTGGGAAGAGTGTCTGGGGAACCCACACAACTACATCTTTCTTGCCTCTTCCATCTCTTCTTGTAGTAAAGACAGCACCACCACCTAAGGATCTCCAGCAGTGCTTACCCTCACCCAGCAGCCACTCAAATAGAGAATCTTGCACCAGCCACCTGGCCCTCTGTAGGGCCTCAGTTTCCCTGTTAATTCCACTGAAAGGGACTGAAAATGACAAATGACCTCCCTTCTCAAATAAATATTATACAACCTCACCTATGCATTATAAAAGCTAAGGATCAGTATGGACTCCCAAGAAGAAAGGCATCTCATGTCTACCTATAAAATAATATCCTGCAACAATCCCAAAAGAACCCTTCCTTCAGGCTGCTATTTTGCGATGATTAGGAAGTAGAGTTTATGAAGCAACATGACGCTTATGAGTGATGTTTTTAGAAGTTCTCTTGCAAGCACCTTTCCATAGAGATATATTTATCCTGCCTCTATAGAACCTTCTCAGTCTGAAATCTGGCATACAAGAGTTCAGCCTCTGGGGAAATTCTTTTAAAGCTAATTGGGGGCAAAGGTGGGTGACACATTAATTTAGTAATCTCTTTATTATCGAGGAGGAATGGAAATAAAAGATAAGTGCATTTTACCCGGACATTGCTTCCTATTATACCAAGAGAAATGATTTTGGAAAACATGACTGAAGGACATTGTTACAGGATCTTTCTGGTTCTGACCCACCAAACTGTACTCGGTTTTTAAATGACAGGCATCTGGAACGCTATTAAACTAAAGGAAATTTGGGAGAGGGAGGTCATCAAAAAATGAGTCTTGCATATAAACAGTGGTTGGCCAGCCACTGTCTGCCCTCTGTGGATTTGGGGGAAGGACATCACTCCCAACAGATACTAGACTCTTAAATGTGAAAGGCACCGTGCCAGCTATGTGGTTTCCATGCAGTGTTTCATTACATCTCATTAACCTCCTCTTCAATAAACAATGCTGGGAAAATTGGATCGCCATCTGCAGAAGAATGCAATTGGACCCCTATCTCTCACCATTTACAAAAATCAACCCACGATGGATTAGACATAAACATAAGACCTGAAATTATAAAATTACTAGAAGAAAACATAGGGAAAACTTGTCAGGACACTGATCTAGGCAAAGATTTTTTGGCTAAGGACCCAAAAAACATAGACAACAAAGCCGAAAAAAAATAGACCAATAGGGCTATCTTAAATGAAAAGGCTTCTGCACAGCCAAAGAAACAATCAACAGAGGGAAGAGACAATCTTTTGAATGGGAGAAAATATTTGCAACTATTAATCTGACAGGGAACGAATACCCAAGGGACTCAACTCAATAGTAAAAATATTTATTTTAATTTTAATTTAATTAAATAAATTTATTTTGAGACAGAGTGTCACTATGTCACCCTTGGTAGAGTGCTGGTAGCATCACAGCTCACAGCAAGCTGAAACTCTTGGGCTTAAGCAATTCTCTTGCCTCAGCCTCCCAAGTAGCGGGACTACAGGTGCCTGCCATAATGTCCGACTAGTTTTCATTGTTGTTGTTGTTGTCGTTGTCGTTGTTTAGCAGGCCTGGGCCAGGTTCAAACCCACTAGCCCCAGTGAGCTATGGGTGCCAAGCCTCAATAATAGAAATAGATAAATAATGTCTTTGAAAATTAGCAAGGACATGAATGAACATTTCCTAAAAGAATGCATACAAGTGGCCAACAGGTAAATGCAAAAGACTCACCACCATCCCTAATCATCAGGGAAATGCAAACCAAAAATACAATATCCTCTCACTGCACTTAGAACGGTATTATCAAAAAAGGCAAAAAAGAACAGATGTTGGAGAGGACATGGAGAAAGGGAAAACTTTTTATACTGTTGGCGGGAATGTAAATTAGTTCAGCCACTATGGAAAACAGTAAAGAGATTTCTCAAAAAACTAACAGCAAAAACTGCCATCGGATCCAGCAATCCCACTACCGGTTATTTATCCAAAAGAAAAGGAATCAGTATTTCAAAGACACACCTGAACTCCCATACTTATTCCAGCACTATTCACAATAGCAAAGACAGTAAATCAACCTAAGTATCCATCAATGGATGTATGGATATAGAAAATGTGGTACCTATACACAACGGAATACTATTCGGCCATCAAATCAGAATGAAATCCTCCATATTGCAGCAATATGGGTGACACTGGAGGTCATGATGTTAAGTAAAATAAGCTGGGCACATAAAGACAAATAATGAATGTTTTCATTCATACATGGGAGCTAAAAATGTTGGTAGATGACATGGCAGAGAGTGGAATGACAGACAGATAGCTGAGGTTGGGAAGGGTGTACAGCGGGGAGGCGGTGGGTGAAAATAGGTTGAAATTTATGGGTGCAAATACACAGCTCAGCTGGAAGGAAGTTCTACACCTGGTCACTACACAATCTATGAATGTAACAAAATTTGACGTATAAGACATAAGTAGGTACAAATATCATGCCTCAAAGAATAAACAGACTGCCTCAAAGGACTTTTGCTCCCAGTATGAGGGCTGAAACAAGACGGGAGGGTATTGCTTTGTTCTACCTCTGCTGGAAATGCGCACACGGGGAGGCCCAAGTTTTTTCCTGCCCTGCACATGTGTCAAATTGAGTGAAAAGTGCCTGTATTTATTTCAGAATTACAGATAAATTTTAGTGGGTCAATGATTTCACAATACAGAATCCACAAACGATGAGGACCGACAATACCTACCCCAAGGCCTGTTCTCTCCTCTGAATAACAGAGCAGTGATAGATCTTTCCTCACACGGTCACTGCGAGGATCAAATGAAATAATGCAGGGTTGGCTTTCAGCACCAGGCCCAGCCCGCAGCAGCACAATGGGAAAGGTTGCTATAGTGACTGCTCTGGCCATTTCCACTGTACCCCGATGGTGTTGTGCAGCCACGCAGAGCTGGCTAGCAGGTATTGTACAAACGCAGAGAGCATGCAGCTGCCACCAAGGGGCCTGGGAAGTGTTTAAGGCCCCCTTCTTCTCAGGGGTATCAAAGGCCTGGGTTCTGCAAACACTTTGGGCCCAAAGATCGAGTGGAGCTGCTGACGTTTTTTTCAAAGATGTAAATGAAGGAGCAGAGTAAATGGCAACTGGGTTGGGTGCATTTCAAAATCATCATGCTGGGCCTCTGGCAAGGGTTGTTGGCAAGGGCTGCTCAGGGCGCATGTTAACCAGCCCTGTGAGCCCTGGGCCAGACGCCCAAGATCATTCTACAGCGCTGGGTGTGTGTGTGTGTGTGTGTGTGTGTGGAGGGGGGTGAGGTAACTTGGGGAGAGGGGAGGCTTCTTCTCCATCCTCATTTTCCCAAATACCCTGCCCCCCTTCTCTACCCTCCTTTCATTTTTAGGGGGTCCTGCGCTCAGATTTTAGCTCTCAGATTTTGCACACACTTTTGGTTCAGCTCAAATTTCAAACTTTTTGCTGAGCCAAGACTCATTTTAAACTTTGGAACCAGGGCCTCATGCTTGGGTGAAAATCTGGGCTAAGTCACGTCTATTAAATAAAAAAGGCCCAGCGGCTTAACACAGGTCCTTAATTACTGAACTGCAGTTCTGCATGGCTAAGAAATGAAACAGCTTCGAAAGCGCACACACAGCTAATAATTTTTTTTTTTCTTTTCTGCCACATATTCACGCAGTGGAGCTGCAAAAGCTGAAACAAGACGGGAGGGTATTACTTCATCTCCTCAGTTCTACAGGGCCCGGAGCCCATGACAGAGGCTCCAGCCTGGGTGGTAAGCAGGTGTGAGCCTGTTATTGTTAACTGGGACTCCGTGACCATGGCTCACGTCTGATTACAGGCGGGGTCCTTATTTAACATCCACTGATGAAATAAGCTGGGCCTCTGACAGGCGGCTCCGGCCGGCTGGGAAGAAGACCCGCCCCCCACCCCCCACCCCGACCCACCCCCGCAGACTCTCAGATGACTGTACTCCATCTACACTGCAGCACTAATGAAGCCCAACAGCTGCACATGGGAAATGATGCCTTGCAACTCCCACCCTTCACTCCCCAATTACCAGGCCAGGCATATTTGCAAATTGGTACTGTTGTTCCTGGGAATCTCATTCTAAGAATTAGCATACTCTGCATATTTGATGCTAGTCTCCAAATTTCCTTTTTCACTGGGTACAGAGTAGCTACTGGGTCTCCAGGCCAAGTGAGATGGGGAAAGCCTGGGATGCTCTTCTTTAGAGGACCAAGGCTTTTCTTCTGGTTCCTTATAGCTTAAATCTCTACAGAAATAAGGAACAATCCTTGCTTTTCATATCCTCTGGGAAAGGTGAATTTCATTTGCATCATTTATTGGCGAATTCAGCTAATTGTACATTATCATATGAGGCTCTAGAATCCAAGACACACACCCCAATCACTAACTGATATACAAAACTAAACAAAATGGAACAAAAAATCTTTGGCCCAGGGTTTGGATTCAGGAGCAGAATAAGATACCTTGTGCCAGGAGACTCTCTCAGTTCTTGTGGTAGAGTCACCTCACTTTCTATCCCATGGGCAAGAGTTATTAAGCCTTTTTCATCAGGCTTTTCCTCCTTAAAATGGAGAGAGAAGCTGTGTCTTGATAGTGAATGAGTCTCAAGGTTCAGCCCAGGAGACAAGGCAAGAGTGAACACAGGAAAGGTTCAAGGTGGAAGCAGGATGACTCCCAGATTCTCAGGGTCCCTGGGGCTAATGAAAGCCAAGAACTTCCGAAACACACCTCCATCCCCTTGGCTTTTGAGAAGAGAAGGTCAAATGTTGTCTCTTCTTTTTCTTTCTTTCTTTCTTTTTTTGAGACAGAGACTCACTCTGTCACTCTGGGTAGAGTGCCATGGCCTCATAGCTCACAGCCACCTCAAACTCCAGGGCTCAAGCTATCCTCTTATCTCAGCCTCCCATATAGCTGGGACTACAGGCCTGCGCCACCATGCCCACCTCATTTTTCTATTTTTAGTAGAGATAGGGTCTCGCTCTTGCTCAGGCTGGTCTTGAACTCCTGAGCTCAGGCATTCCACCAGCCTTAGACTCCCACACTGCTAGGACTATAGGCACGAGCCACTGTGCCAGCCTCAAATTTAAGTCCCTTGCTTTCAATGAGAACAGAACCCTGGATCTGAGCATACAGTGATAAACCCAGGAGAGTCATGTGCAGCTCACAGAGGGTCCAGTCACTTTTTCCTCTGCTGGATACAGCACCATCCTAAGAGGAAGGAAAACTTTGACATTCTTTTTCTTTGAATTTTGGTCGGAGAAGTGGCAGGGAAGGACGGCTTGCTGAGAAAGTAGCTGCTGGACCCAGATGATAAAGAGCCAATGCAGTTCAAGGAACAACACCATGGGGCGGCGCCTGTGGCTCAAAGGAGGAGGGTGCCAGCCCCATATGCTGGAGGTGGCGGGTTCAAACCCAGCCCCGGCCAAAAACTGCAAAAAAATAAATAAAAAAAAAAAAAGGAACAACACCGTGGGACCTCATCCAGGGTCAGTATCTTTTCCAATCAGTGCCTGCTCACTGGGCCACAATGTCCAGCCATCTGTGCCCTTCGTCTCTGTACAATAACCTGGATCTTCCTAATGACCACTGCTGTAGCTGTTTCATAGGAAGGCAGCAAGTAATTATTGCCCCTTGAACATATCAATTAGGGATTCCCAATCTCTATTGTATGGTGGTGTCAAAAATTTCTTAAAAGAAAAATCTCAAAATAAAATTCACTACAATTTCTTTAGCTAATAATCATACCATTTCTAAAAATGTTGCTGGTGGCCAGGCATGGTGACTCACGCCTGTAATCTTAGCACTCTGGGAGGCCAAGTCAAGAGGACAGCTTGAGTTCAGGAGGTCAAGGATGTTGTGGGCTATGATTGTGCCACTACAATCCAGCCTGGGCAATAAAGTGAGACCTCATCTCAATTTTTGTTTTTTTCTGGCAAGTGAGCTAGCCCACTGAGGCCATTCCAGGTTAGTTCACTCTTTATTTTTCTAACTGGAAAAAAAGGAACAGCTGATGGCAGAAGAGAGCTCAGGGTGCCCTTTCTCACTCCTCACAAAAACCTGCCTTTATAGAAGTGGATGGACCCACCAGGTATTCAAGAAATACCCAAGGAAGATGAAAAAGGAAGCCATAAGGAAGAACTGGAGTCCATGTTGGAGACCACAATGGTTCAAATGGGCTCAGCTCAATTAGCTCAATTAGCTCTTGCAAAGCTGCACTTAGAGAGTAATGAGGTAGGGTAGCAAGAGCCCTGATCTAGCATCAGAGGTTAAAAAGCTGTGTCACCATGGGTTAGTCACTTCCTTTTTCTGACTTTTACTTATCTCAACTGGTGGGACCTTAGTGAAGGCTTTGGAGACTGACAAACCAGGGTTCAAATCCATTTCAGTCACAGCTGAAATGGGCAGCTTACATAATCACTAAATCAAGTTACTGTGGGCAACTTACTTGATCCGTTTGAGCCTCAGATTCCCTATTTAGAAAATTTACCCATCCCACAGAGTTACCATTAGGATTACATGTAATGTAGTTAATACACCTGGCCAAGAGTCTAGTTAGTTGTATAGTGAATGCTCAATAAATGTTATTATTCTTATTTTTTAAGACAACACCTAGGTCTAATACTACTTCTGGCCCTAACATTTGAAAAACAGTATGTTAACTGTGCATCTCCCTCCCTAGATTGCCAGCTCCATAACGGACCTTATGTTCCCCCCTGTATACTGAGATCATGGCAAAATCATGATAGCATATACTAGGTATTCAGTAAAAATCCAACTAGCTGAATGACTCTGTTGCACTGAAAGGCATTTGTTTTCTTAATCCCAACAGGCTCACATGGGCTGATTCCCCAAAACACAGACTATATCCTATATTCACCTACATTTCTCACTGTACCATGTCCTAGGCCAGACAGAGAGTGCAATCGCTGGGCTCTAAGTGAGAAAAGGACTCTTAGGGATCAAGCCTCTTAAAGCCCAGAGACTTGAAATGATTTGCTTCAGAATTCCGCCCAAGCCAGGACCAGTCAGCGGGGCTGCAAAGGGAAGGAGAGGGGGGTACCTACTTTCACAGCATAGGTGCTGCCGGGATCCTCAGAACAGGTAGCACAGTAATAAATGGCATCTCCCGAGTCACAGCAGGGCTTGTTACAAGTCAACTTGAAGAGCGACCAGTTATTCTCATTGAAGTGGAGCTCCTTCTTCTGGCCACCCATGAAGAGGTCCTCGCACTTGGCTACAAGGCGAGCCAGGGACTGGGTGTAGAGGCCCCCCAGCTTGGTGTAGGTGCCCTCCTTGCTACTGATGCTACTCAGGAGACTGTGGAGCTGAAGCTGGGTGCTACAGGTGGAGGCCTGGCTGGACACACTCAGCTGGGAGGACGAGGCAGAGGGGGCCCCTTTGCATTGGGGGCCGGGGCTCCCACGGCCACTCTTGTTGCCCGCCAGCCCTGGCGCTGGGACCCAATGGCCATTGCCTTTGAAAGCTTTCTCCAGAGGCTCAGAAGAGAAGCCATGATGGTGGCGGCTCCCGGAGTTCAAGGAATAGCTAAAGTGAGACTCATCATGGACATTGGTTTCCGAGTGGCTTAGACTCAGCTTGGGGCTTGCTGGCCGGGGCTTGGGGGAGCCTTGGTTCCAGAAGAAGCCATCTGGAGAAGAAGCTGCCCGGCTTACTATCTTTTTCTGGGGGAGAGGAGGGGGCTGCGGGGGCCCACTGGGGGACACATCCTCAGTGGAGCCCGAAGGGAACGGAACAGGAGCAAAGAGCTTCTTCCCACTGATGGTGGGTGAGTGGGCCGGCTCATACGATGGACCTGAAAGGAGAAACAGAAACAATCAGAGCAAGGCCAAGGCCACTTGGTTCACGGATTCGGCAGCCTGCCCGCCTGCCTGCCTTCGTTCCTTCCTCCCTCCCTCTTCCCTTTCCTTCCCTTTCTTCTGTCTCTCTCTCTTTCCTTTCTTTTCTTTTCTTCTTTCCTTCTTTCTTTTCTTTTCTTTCTTTTTTTCATCAAAGCAATTTTATTTCATTTTTCTATTTCTTCAATAGACAATATGTGCACAGTGGACAAAGACCAAATGAAAAATGGTGTGCACTGACAAGCCTTCCTCCCACTCTGTCCCTAACTACTCAACCTCTCTCATCAGGAAAAAAAGCTGCTGCCAACAGTTTCTCGTGCATTCTTCCGACAAACAGAACAAATGTGCACACAACCTGCACGCGCGCGCGTGCACACGCCCACGCACATACCCTCACACATTTAAGGAAAGAGCGCCAACGGTGCCTTTCAGGATTGGAATATTTTCTTTCACATCTTGGAGAGATCTATCACAGGTCCATCTAAAACAGCCACACCATAATATATTGTCGTGCGGAGTATCACAATTTATTGAACCAGTCCCCTCTGGATGGACATTTATATTTTTTCAAATATTTTACAAACAGTGCCTCAAAAGCAATAACAAACTTGAGCATGTGTGGTTTGACTGGATTTAAAAAAAAGAATGAGGTTTGTAGAGGGTATAATGAATACTTTACCTACAGTAAAATTTGTGTTGTTTAGTGTAAAGTTCTTTGAGTTTTCACAAACATTTTGCTGGCTTAGGGGGCAGGGCAGGTCCACAGGGATTTTAGAAAGCGAGAGAATGTGGTTTTGTAAAGGAGGAAACAGATTTTGAAGGAAAGCAGATGGTTGCCAGGCCCCAAAGTTCCCAGAATGGTGCCCTGGGATATTGGGGGAAGGTTCAGTTAGGGGCACAGGTGTCCACATAGCATGGGGTCATTCAGCAAACCTGACTAGGCAGCATGCAAGAGGGTGAGAGGCCCAGCACCTGCAAGGTCAAGGTTGGACTTCATTCTTCTTCTTCTTTTTTTGTTTTTGAGACAGAGTCTCACTATGTCGCCTCAGTAGAGTGCCGTGGCGTCATAGCTCACAGCAACCTCCAACTCTCAGGCTCAAGCGATTCTCTTGCCTCAGCCTCCCAAGTAGCTGGAACGACAGGCATCCGCCACATCACCTGGCTATTTTTTGTTGCAATTGTCATGGTTGTTTAGCTGACCCGGGCTGGGTTCGAACCCGCCAGCCCTGGTGTATGTGGCCGGTGCCCTAGCCACTAAGCTACAGGGGCCAAGCCGTGGACCTCCTTCTTCTTATCAATGTGTAAAATGGCAGCTTCACAATGAAACAAGAGCTTAAGCAAAAACATATATAGAAAAGAGGTCTGTACAATGGAGAGAGAAAAGGCAGATTGAAGCAATACTCATTTCCTTCATTCTAAGAACTGACACTCAGATGTATCTTCTACAGGGAGTCCCAGAAGTTGCCAAACACACATACATACATAGGGAAAATGGGGAACTAAATGTCCTTTCATTTACAAAATGTTCATTACAAAATTTGACAAAATATTTCCCTATGTGTCGATATATTAACGTGAAAAATATTCAAAATATCATACAATATAAAATATCATATGAGCTTGTTAATCTTTTCCTAGGTATGGTGACCTTTGGGACACCCTATATTTTAATAACAGCTTCCAGGAGAATAAAAGAAACATTAACTATAGTCATAAGTTGTAAAATATAGCCTATCTTCCTGTAGGTGAAAATGGGAGATAAATAATAGGTCTTAGATTCAAGGAAATGGGTTCAGAGAATGTGCCTTTCTCATCGAGTTCCCTGAGTCACATCAGCTTAGTCACATCACTATTAAGGCAGAACTCTACCTTTCCTGTCTGGGCAGTCGGGCCAGAAGGAAAAAGGCATAAGAAATGCAGAGGCCTGGCCAGGCGTTGTGGCTCATACCTGTAATCCCAGCAGTCTGGGAGGCCATGGTGGGTGGATCGCTTGAGCGTAGGAATTCAAGACCATCCAGAGCAAGGGTGAGACCCTGTCTCTACAAAACTAGCCAGGCATTGTGGTTCGTGCCTATAGCCCCAGCTACTGGGGAGGCTGAGGCAAGAGAATCACTTGGGCCCAGGAGTTTGAGTTGTGATGCCAGAATATTCCACTGAGCGAGACAAAGAGAGACTCTGTCTTAAAAAGAAAAAAAAAAAATCAAAACCAAAATGGTGTAAAAAAAATAATAAAAAAAATAAAAGTAACACAGAGGTCTGAGGCAAGGGAAAGAAGTTCCCTAAGGAAGCAAATTTGTCTAGAGTCTTATGTCACCTCACATAGATGCACTTGACCTTTCTGGGGCTGCTCCTGAATAGGTTTATTTATTTATTTATTTATTTATTTATTTATTTATTTATTTGAGACGGAGTCTCACTATGTCACCCTGGGTAGAGTGTCATTTTGTCACAGCTCACAGCAACCTCAAACTCTTGGGCTCAAGCAATCCTCTTGCCTCAGCCTCCCAAGTAGCTGGAACTATAGGCGCCCACCACAATACCGGGCTATTTGTTTGTTGTTGCGATTGTCATTTTTGTTTTTTAGCAGGCCTGGACCGCTTTCTAACCCACCAGCCTTGGTAAATGTAGCTGGTGGCCTAACCACTGAGCTATGGTTGCTGAGCCTCCTGAATAGTTAATAACCTTCTTTACTCACACTAAGCCCTTCTCTGCTTTCTTCAACACAAATCCCAGCACCAAGCCCCTCAGATCAAGACTGGGTCTCCTTACATCCCCTACTCCATGGGAGCGAGGTGGACGGCCACGTTTTCCAGTCCCCCTGGATCGAGGCTGGGTGGGCGTTCGTGATATTCATGCCTCAGCCTCACCGACCAGGACAGAATCAGTGGATGACGGCAGGGCCTCCGGTCCAGCACAACCTCAAATGCAAAGCTCCGGGGAAGGCAAAGTCTGAGCACAGTCTGTTCAATGCAGTAGCTGGAGACCACCGGCCTGGTGCAAAGAAAAGCCCTGTGCACCCGAGCGAGGCTGCCGGGCCCCCACCAACACCGTCCTGCACAGCACCCTCTCTCACCAGGCCCAGGAGGGAGCATGTGCTTCCTCTCCCTCGCCCTCCTTCCTGCCTGCAGTAGGCAACCCCTCCTTCTTTCTAGGGCTTTATCAAGATCATGGTTACCCTTCCCACTTTGCCCTGCTAAGCTAATGACAGGCGGGGCTCCTGCTGGGGAGGCCGAATGAGTGATTTATACCCTTTCCAGGAGGGCTCAGGTTAATAATAAATCAAACAGCAGGGCGCAGTCAGGGCCAGCCAGCTTTGCACGCCCATGAAATCTCCTCTCCTTCCTCAGAGTGGAGGCTGCACAAGAAACTGGCTGGGGAGGGGGCGCTCCTCCCCACAGATCTGGCAGATCTCAGCAGGCTCTGAAAGCCAGCGTGGGTCTGCCGGCCCACACGCCACAGGAAAGCCACCGAAGGAGGCTAAGGCCATGCTGACTGCCTCTCCCTAGTAGAAGAGAGAGGAGAGAGAAGGTTGGGGGAGGATCTCTCAGCAGCTCCTAGGCTAAAAAATAGGGATGGTGACACCCCGTACCTGTGAGGCTCTCAGAGTCTCAGCCACCAAAACCCCCGCCTGACCAGTAAGAGGGCTGGCCACGGTGAGCAGCAGCATTTCCTGACCTTTCCGCACCACCCTGGTGTCTGATCCTTAATTTATCATCAACACGGCTGCCCAGAATGGGGACTGCAGGTGGGGTGTGACCAGATGCCTCAGTGACCGAGACAGCTAGTCTAGTCCCTTTTGAAAGCCTTAGGCTATTTCCCATCTTTATTGGTTTCATTTTCCTTGTCTCCAGGCGGGGCTTTTTGACAGCTTACAATATGCCCCATTCTGCCTCTACCCTGAGTCAAGGTGAGCAGCAGAATGAAGCCTTCACTGTGAGCTGTTGGCCTTACCCGGCTGAGTTTCCTCCTTGAAAAAATGACCAGATTGCATCACTGAGAAGGCCCCTCTCAGCACTAACAGTCTATAATTTCAGCCACCCTCTCCATTTTCAACCTCTCCAAACATGCATTTTGTCTCAAAGCTGCCCCTGAAAGCAAACGCCCCTGGGCAGACGGTTATCTCACCTCGGAAGCTCCCCTCTCTAGCTGCAGTTCAAACAGCTGCCAGCTGGAGAACTTTCCAATCTATAAGGACAGCAGGAATCTTTCAAAAAAAGAAGCAGTAATGTTTCTTATTCTGTAGATTACCCAGCGATTGTGTTTTAGACCGTATGGTAGGGGCCAGAGAAAATAACTCATGTGTCGGGGCAGCTGGGAGGAAATGATTTTCTCCTTTCTTGGCTCTACCCAATGCCGTTGTTCTCTTGCTTTCTTGGGCGAGCGGTTAGTCAGTGGCTTTTATCAGATCTATAGGCCACAAGTGCTTGGGTAAATCTTGCAAGGGACATCAGTAATCTGGAGGGAGGTGTGGCTCCAAGGATTAGCACACAGGCCAGTTAATTTTTTTTTTTTTTTTCAGAGACAGGGTCTTGCTGTGTTGCCCCGGCTGGAGTGCAGTGGTGTAATCATAACTCACTGCAGCCCCAAACTCCTGGGCTCAAGTGATCCTCCTGCCTCAGTGTCCCCAGTAGCTGGGATTACCCACAGAGCTTGTCATCACATCTGGCTGTTTTTATGTTTTGTAGCCATGGAGTTTCACTATGTTGTTCAAGTTGGTCTGAAACTCCTGCCCTCAAGCAATCCTTCCCCCTCAGTCTCCCAAAGTGCTGGAATTATAGGCATGAGCCAAAGCACCCAGCCTAGTTAATTTTAATTTCTTTCTTTTTTTTTTTTTTTTTTTTGTAGAGACAGAGTCTCACTCTATCGCCCTCCGTAGAGTGCTGTGGAGTTACAGCTCACAGCAACCCTCACCTCTTAGGCTTAAGCGATTCTCTTGCCTCAGCCTCCCAGGTAGCTGGGACTACAGGCGCCCGCCACAGCGCCCAGCTAATTTTTGATGCAGTTCAGCCGGGGCCGGGTTTGAACCCGCCACCCTCGTTATATGGGGCCGGTGCTGTGAGTACATTACTCATCAGAGAACAGCCCTGCACAAACGAATGCTCCTTAGCCACAAACCTGCCCAAAAAGGCTTGCAGTTTCACAAACCTTACCAGGTGAAGGAAGGCTCACCTGTTGGTGAGCCTATAATGTGGACATTGCATGGATAACTGTGCTTATTATGTACACATATTATGATTTTTGTATTTGGGGGGAAAGTGCCTGGTTCTGTGACCCATCTTCCAACCTGACACATCCTTCTGAACTTGGGGCTCCTTAAAGCTCCCCAGGTATGGGAAGACAGCTGGTGAAAGCGTGGAATTCACTCTGGGAGCCCCCAGACCCCTCTGGGTCCTACAGCTTTGTACCTGTTAACATTCTTAAGGCTACTCTGCGGCCTTTCTAGATATAACAGGGATTTCTCCATCATGTGGCCTTTCTAGATATAAAAGGGATTTCTCCACCATGTGACAAGCAATCGCTGTCTTTTATGGGATCAGAAGCCACTCTCTAAAGACCCACTCTGGCTCTGGCTCTGTCTTGACTCTTAACTTGGGGAACCACCGCTTCATAAACATAGCCTTAGGCAACATAGCAACTAGATTCTTACTGTTTGTGGCAGCTGCCATGCTCTGGATTTAGCAGAGCCAGAAAGAAGAGAGAACAAAAATGCCTTGCCATCTAAAATAGCTCAAAATTCACGGGCAAACCACTGGTTCAGAAAAATCTGCTTTAAAAAATCCTGAACAACTTTGGTCCACAGCCCATATTGTCAAGACTCCGCTCCAGGGGCCAGAAGGCTAACTCAAAACACATCCTGGTTTCATGCTGGTGTTTCTAAAGTCTGGCTTACAGCTGAGGGTGTAAAAGGGGTAAGAATGGGAAACTTTTCCTGAGCCCTTTACTTACATCTTAGTACATCACTGGTAGGTTTTTAATGATTTTGCATGCTGATTGGGACAAAGGACTCCAAAGCCCCATTCCTACAGTTTCCTTCTAATTTTTAATTCTGCATAAAAAGGAAGTTTCTGACTATCCAGTAAAACACCCTATATCCCTTTAGTAAATGTGCTTCAGCTGAAAAAAAAGTCGTGTTTTTAGAGGGCAGCTCCACGTCACATATGGCACGTTGGGTGGAATCTTAAAAAGACCTGGGGGAACTATACTAGTTTGGTGTCATCATATTTAGAAAGCAGAGAAGAGAAATCAGGATTTCAATGGCTGGGAGGAAGAGCTTAACTCCTCTGCAGACATGCAGGCTGAAAGTTCAAACATGGTACTGTGAGGTTTCCCTTATTACAGGGCCCTCTCTTCTTGCTGGGTTTTAATAGGTACTTTTCATTGTTCTCTGCAGCCAGAATGAGAGCTGAGTTTACAGAGGAAGTGGTCAGTCCTGTTCTGGTGCTTTCTGCGCACAGCTCTGCGGCCTGCCTGACAGCAGCGGGGGCAGAGCAGATACAGAGACAGAGGGCCGCGTCCCAAGGAAGTGGCCCCAAGCCCTTAGCTTTTGTGCTTTACTGTTCTTCAACTTTGATTAAGGTAAAGTGATTCTGTTCGTCGTTGTTGGAAAAACTCCACGTATTCTATGGATTGATTTTTTAAGTGAGGATAATAGATTGTATGGCTGGAAGTGATTATGTAGATGTATCCATTCATTTAGTCAATATTTCTTGAGTGTCTACTAAGTGTAAGGCATAGGGGACAAAGCAGACAGACTGCCTTGACATTCCCTGTGGTCTCCTTGGACCCCCTCATGATAGAGGTGAGAAGGCTGAAGCCACCGGCATGGGCACCTTGGCGGGATCACTAGCCCCCTAAAGAGTGGATCAGAGAGAGGCTCTGGTTTTACAGGAAACATTTTTCTCCAAAGGAAAACTGTGCAGCCTCTTGTTTTGTTCTACAATCATAACAGACTCCGCATTAAATGTGGAATAATTAAAAAAAAGCAAAGCATTCCTTCAAAAGAGGCCTGCCTTGGCTGTTTCTAGAAGAAAAGCGTGGTCTGGAATCAGAAGTACATTATTAGCATTTTACAACTGGATGAAAAGTGTAGCCATTGTGAGGAGTCTCTCCAGGCCTCTTCACCACCCCAGGAAATAATAATCAAGACACGAGTGTGATTAACATGCGGAAGAGAAGTCCTGTCCAGACACCGTACAGGCCACGCCTAGACCCAAGTGTGGTTCTGGAACTGGGATCTTCCAATTTCCTGTTATAACATAATCGGGAAGGGTTTTCTTCCAAGTTAGCAAAATTAAAAGTTAAAGTTCTTCCACCACGTGCCATTGGTGGACGAAGAGGCCGCTTCATTGCTTTATCTTCTCATTGCCTATCTCCCCCCACCAGAGGGCCAGCCTCCCGAGAGAAGGGGCTGGCAGTTTCTTTTCTAGATGCTGTGTCTGTAGCATGTCGAACTGCACCCAGCACGGAGTCCGCATTCAACAAACATCTAGCAAATGAACGACGGAGCTAACATATATGGCGGCTGTCCAGAAAGTATCCAGCCACACACGTCTCTGTCTCCCATTTTACGTGGCTAGATACTTTCTGGACAGACCATGCACACGCGTGCGTGCATCTGTGTGTGTGTGTGTGTGTGTACACACCCACATGGATATACACAGTAGAACCTCCATAGCTGACCGCCTCCCCACACCAGCCACCTCTTTCAGTTGACCTAATTTTCACAGAGGGGACAGGCACCATGTGTACGCCTCCCTACAAGAGGCCTCGTGCCTTACGGTGACCGCCTCTGTGTGTTGGCCAGCTCGTTCTAGTCCCTTCTGTGGTCCACTTACAGAAGTTCTGCTGTACATATATATATATGAACCTGTCTGCCATTATTGTTGAGCAAAATAAACTGACTGCTGTGAAAATATTTAATTACCTTTCTGTATCTCTGGTTTGCTAGCTGTAAAAATGAGAATAACTCTCCCACGTGGTGCGTACATTCCTGTGAGTCTATACCTATTCTATGCGCACCGTATTGTCAGGCTCCTTATCTATTGCTGGTGCCAACGGTTTCAGTTCAATAGAGAACTCTCTAATCTCCTCTAATCCCCTGCAAGCAAAAATGTGTGTTGAACTGCTGAACTGAATTTGAATGTTATCCTAAGTCCAAGAGACAAATGATCGCAATGCAGCATTAGCTTTGTATTATTTAGAAGTAACCACTTACAGGACACGCGTGCTGTGATAACCACTTCTGAAGATCATTTCCCTTTAATATCCAGCCATCCACTCCCTATAGACAAACTTCCCCTTGGCAACCGTCATGAATCTGTCCTGACACATGCAGTCTGTCCTTCCCAAACTAAACATAAACCCAACAACTGCTTAGACACATTTTTCTTTCCACTGAGTTGACTCACTGTTTAGCAGAACTGCCTGCAAGGGCAAATGGGGGAACAAATGTTCTGGGAGAAATGTAAAATGTAATACAAGCACAAAGAGATGAAATTCATAGTGATACTAACATAGCATTTTATCACCGTAAAATTTACAATAAACTCCGATTGGAAAATACGTAACACAGCTATAGATTTCAATTATGCTGTTCTTATAAAATTTAAAACCTTATTTTTTGCCCAAAAACCTGCAGAGTAGATCACTCACTTGAACTATTAACCGTGATAAGTTTCCAAGAAGTTTAGATAAACTTTCTTATGCTATGACCTGGAATGACTTTTTTCTCAACTCACTCAGGCCAGTCTGTCCTGTGGATGCAAAAAATCAAGAAAATGCATAGTTTCGTTAGTGGATTTTTACTGATAAAATAAATGTACCTTTTGACTTAGTGCGTGAATTTAGCGAGGCAGACACTACATTCAAGTTTCAAAGAACTTCAGCTTGAACTGATTCTATGTCTCGTCTCATCTACTGTCCCAATTTCATTACTAAAGCCCACATGGTAACTAACGTTGTTAATGAGTAAATATTTCAGCTACAAGATCAAGAGACCTAAAGATGACTATTCAATTACAGATGGGAAGCAAGCTGCCCTGGGAAGTGGTGAGAAAGTGAAGGACTTCCCACATTCTATGACCAGTGGCTCTGTGTATTGCCCAGATTACTTCTTGAGATGTTAGGAGAGAGAGAGAAAGAGAGAAAGGGAGAGAGGGAGACAGAGAGAATTCATGTGATATCTGTGAATATGCCCCCTTGGGTGTCTTGCCAGTTTCAAAACCTGATTCTGGGTCCAGAGCCACCCAAGGTGCAACAGATAAAAGTGGTTGTCTCTATGGGTCCAGAGTCCAGTGACAAGCTACATATCTTCTTGTTGAGCTAGGAATCCAAATTTTCAAGTGCATTTCCACTGAATAACTGGCTTGTGACAAAAGAATAGCATGAAAATATATTATTTTTAATTCATGCTACTCAGAAACTAACATGAGACAATGTCAGAATTAGGTGCCTCCGCTGTCCTCACAAACCTCCCACGGGTGGGGACGCCCCGTCTCTCACCTCTGCAGATTGCCCTGGAGAGATTCAAACAATCCAGCCCCTCCAGCCCTCACCTGTGTCCCCTGGAGCATATCAGGCTGGTCTCAACCTTTTCCTGGTGTGCACTGACATGCTCATTCCTCTTATTATTCCCTTAACCTGGACAGCCCTCTCCTTCTCACCCCAGCTCCCCCAGTTCTAACCACTCTTGAGAAATGAGCTAAAGTCCTACATTCTTAAAAAGCCTTCCCTTGAGCTCCTCCATCAGCATTCATTGATTCTCTCTCCCCTAGAAGCCTTTAGAAATGCTTATAAGCATTCTCCGCACAGCCCAATTTCCTACCAATCCTAGCTAGTCCTTAAGAGCCTGGAGACTAGATGTCATAATTCACTGGTGCTGAGAGGCAAAGTGTTGAAGTAATGAATTCCAGTTCCCATCATACCCACTGGTGGGTGACCGATGGAGAGGTCCATTCTCAGAACTGGTCACAATCCCCAAGACTCTGGATCAGAGCTGACCAGCCCAAGGGCTAATGGTTGAGACATCCAGCCCTCTATGGAATAATTTGCCTCATTGAATTTTTTGCACAACAGGAGGGGAAAAGGAAGGAGATAGGAGCCTAGAAAAATCTGCAGAAAAAGAAAATCCTTTTGTGTTACATTCCTCCCAAATCAAGGCTAAGATATTTCCTGTTTTTATGCAAGAGTTATCAGAGGTTTCCCATCAGAACATGCCAGAGACTGACTGACAACACATATTTTTTTTCTCAGCTACTACCTGTCTTTTAGATAGACGAATGTTGCTGACTGTAAATTTACAATGGAACCCTCTACTACAAAATTGCCCACTGAGAAGAAATATGTGCACGGGAATGAGAAAGGAGATCACGGTGGCACACGTCTAAACCTAACACGTTAATACACGTCTAAGAGAATCGCAGTAAGGACGCACACACACACCAAGAGTGTCGAAAGGGTGAGCGGTTTTAATCACCACCTGTCCAGGCCACAGCCACAGAAACAACAAAAGTCCCTTACAAGAACATGCCCAATTGGGATGTACCCATGTACGACAACTTAGAGTTGGAGTCAGAAAGGGGGACGGATGGTGACCTAATGCAGCCGCCATGCTTTGATTCAACATTTCTGTAAACACTCGCTGTGTCCGAGTAATTGTGTGTGTGTGTATGAGAGAGAGAGACAGACAGAGAGAGAGAGAGAGAGAGAAAAAAAAAACACAGAGGTGGCTTGTGGGTAGCAGGCATCCAATCCCCTTACCACTAATCCTGTAAAAAAACAATGGAGGCTTTACATCTTTTATGTTTACCTGGATGGGTGGAGCTGGAACATACTCTTCTTAGTAAAGTATTTCAAGAATGGAAGAAAAAGTATCTAATATGCTCAAATCAATATATAATCACCTACACATTCATCTGAATAATAAAAC